>VDFB02378471.1:0-13521 GCA_007258455.2 Sequoia sempervirens | reverse complement strand
AACGTGATTTAACACCAAAAGAAAACCAGAAAGGATCCCAATGATTCTCGGTAGGTAAGACTCATCAAATCCCACTATTCCTGCAAACACTTAATACATGATTTTGTAAGGCCGTGATCTCTTTGTTTTGATATCTTCAACTTGGGCAGGCTTGGGTAGGAATGAGGATAAAGAACCAAACCCACCCAGGGTGAAACGGAACACAGATAAGTCATCCCCATCTATAGAATTGTTGTTGCGCGCATGTGGCACAATCGTTGATGGTCTTGGCTTAAGCTTTGGCCTCGACAAGAAAGACCTTTTGCTTACACAAGAGTGTGTGAAGGGTGTTAGGAAACTGTATCTACGAGCGTATGACCCGCTCGCCACCGGCATTCCCATCCGCATCCCTATCCCCATCCTCATTCCCATTCCCATTCCCATTCCCATTCCCACCTTGCTGCTCTTCATTCTCATGCTGCTCTTCATTCTGATTCTCCACTACCCCCACGTCAAAAAAGATAGCAAGGGATTGCCGTATTTTAGCTTTTGTATTTTTTGGATAAGGCTATTTACCTAACTAGCACTTTGGATAGGAGGAGGTGCAAGATATAAAATAGTATTTTTGTATATGTGTAATTTTTAAATACAATCTTGATGATTTGTCTTGGAGGCATCATTTCTGTCTATGAATGTTGCTTCATTCTCTAGTAATTTGTTTGTTTGATTAACAACTTGATAATTTACATTAAAATTGTACAGTTATATTGATTGTAATTTATATAGAATGTCTTTTAAATTTGAAAGTAGCATTGAGTAAATAGAGAAGCCAAAAAAATTGTAAGAGATTTTTAAACTAGCATACATATACTAAATATTAATATATATATGAAATACGCCTATTGCACTACTATTAGAACTATTATTAATTTTAGTTTTAATATTATAAAATTAATTAGGGTTTGTATTGGGGTTAAGGTTAGTGTTACTTTTAAAATAGGGTTACTCTAGAATTTTGTTTACAATTAAATTAGAGTTAGGGTTAGAGTTTACATAGGGTTAAATTAAGGTTTTGGTTAGGGTTGAATTAGAGCTAGTCTAATGTTTTCATCATTGTTTATTTCAATTCCCATATATAAGGCTACACATTAAAATTAAGTGGAATTCCTCCCCAAACTTACAACGTAATGTTTTTGTTAAGGGTAGTTTGTAAGTATTTGATTTTAGGTTTTATAAAGATTAACTTAAAATCATAAAAACTTCTATATAAAAAAACATAATATCAACATCAACCATTTGCATTTTGTTAGAACCATATACTTTCAATTTGTTAACCAAAAATAATATAAATTAATGCACTCGTAATAATTGTTAAATAATATTTGTCTAATTATGAAAATAATTATTATAAATTTAGTTGCAATAACATAATTGTTGCTTTAACACATTCTAATAAATAATAATGCTTATGTTTAATAAATAATTAGTAGTTTTTTAACTCTTGTTAAATAGATACCTTAAAAAATGCTTACATTGTCATTAAGATTCATTTCAAAAGTAATATATATGATTTCATTATATTTTCCATCATTGTTTATTTCAATTCCCATATATAAGGGTAGACATTAAAATTTAGTGGAATTCCTCCCCAAACTTATAACTTATTTTTTTGATTAATGGTAGCTTTGTAAGTATTTGATTTTAGTTTTTATAAAGATTAACTTAAAATCATACCAACTTGTATATAACAAAACATAACATCAACATCAACCATTTCCATTTAATTAGAACACAAATACTTTCAATTTGTTAAAAAAAAATAGTTTCACTTAGTTAAACATTTATGCATTGGTAATAACTTTTAAACAATATTCAAAAAATATTTTCAAAATTGAATTTAGTCATAGATAAAATGTATAAATATTTTGCAAACATTTGTCAAATAATATTTAAAAAATACTTTTAGTTAGTTAACCATTTGTGCACTAGTAACTATCCATTATCACTATCATGAAGAATAGTTCGAACTTTAATTGTCACATTGGACTTAACGACATTCAATGTAGGTATCCCATAGTGTGCATGTAACATCCTAAATGATGGCATGACCTGATGCACTGTGAATATGATGGAGTAGTTGAACTTTAAAGTAGCAAGCAACCATTCCTCAAGTTACCTATGTGATAACTAATCTGTGATTGTCCCTTTAGAAATATCATGAATTTCATATTGAGCTCATTACATAGTGTGTGTTTTTTAATGGTCATTGTTGGCTTAATAGTGACCTTCCAAATCCATCCTACAAGGTAAAGATCTCAAACCTCATGGTATAGACGAACTGACCAGTCACAAAAATCTACAATTTCAATCTAAAGATTGTTAAATTTTACATATAAGTTCATTTTCACCTTGGATTCATAGAGAAAGTTAAAGTACATAGCATAATTATCAAAAAAAAATTGACTGGTTTTTGGTCCATTATTGTTAATTTTGCTGACCATCTTGTCTCTCAACCAATAACGGACATTCAACTCCTCTATACGAAGGAGGACATTGAATGGAAGATGGTAGTGATACTTTGACAACCAAATGGACACCCATGATGTATGCACATTATGTGACATCTTCCTCACCTGTAGGAAAATCATTATTTACTTTGACATTAGTATTAAATAGGAAAAAAAAAATATTTTCCAACTAATGAGAAAATTGCATATAAGAGAGTAAGCATTAAGGAAATTTATGATATCAAAGAAACTCAAAATATATTAAATTCAAGTCATATATATGGACACTATTTTCTTTTAAGGTTATTAAGTGTAATATTTTTTAAAAATTTATTTGATATTAATATTAAAGTATAAAATTAAACATGAAAAAGAACGTAACCACACATATGTACGTATTCATTATATTGTAACCATATAAAAAATGATGCAAGTTTAAACAAGGTGCTTTTAGGCAAATGTATGTAAAAAATAAATTAAGTACATTTAAAATGCAAGTTATAGTGGAAATGGAAGAACATAAATAAACATGTCTTTGTTAGATATATGTAGCATTTTGTGATATTTAACTTTTCTTCGATAGACATCATGAAATCACACAATGGTATATAAAATGTTAACAATTAATTACAACGATTGAAAACCACATTGGTATCAAAGCCATTGAAGCAAATTTGAACAAAAAAATATATTACATCAGTTATATTCCAAAAGTTTGAGTCTATTTTCTTCAGCCTTGCGCTTGGCAAGTTGTTTACCCTTTTTCATTTTCTCATAATGGTCATATGTGAATGGTGGCATTATTCTCAGACCCTTTAGAGATTTTACACAAGATATTGCCACAAATGTCAATGTTGTTCTTTTTGTCGGTCCTATATCAATTGTTGCTTTTGAAAGATTCAATCCCTAATATTTATGTATAGTCAATGCTCATGTTAATCTCAATGGCAATTGAAGTGTTCTGCCCCTCTATATTGGTATTATTGGAATTGTATTTCGATGATGATCTTCAAATGGTATTCTCGAATAATTATCAAACTCAACCATCACATATGTTGGTGGTTTAGGTGGAACAATTCCTGGTTTGTAGACAATCTTTCGAATGTATCCTAGAGCTCCATTGACAAGACCTGCTTGTATCCAAAGATTGGAAGTCAACACGACCCTTGAATTTTTACTGATCAATAACTCTAGATCAAGTTCATCATTTGAGCAATCTTTTGTTGTATTAACACTTCTTGCTTTTGTTGCAACACTACGTGCAACAGGATGATTCAATGAATTTAACATTTTCTTATTGTGGCTATGAACATTGACATTTGTGGAGAACAAATGGACAACATTATCAAACTCATAATTGCTTGTAGCATCTAGCTTAATAGGGTTTCTCATCATAAGCAACCTCCAATCATCAATTTGTGGGTTTGCATCTCTTAGATTTTTCAGAAGTTCACGAAATCTTGGTTGCTAGATGTTTTCTCCATCTTGTCGAAATATTTTATCTAAGATATCTACAGCTTTGAATTCCTCCCATAATAACTTTTCTCGTCTGTTGTTGTCATACACTGGTCTATCATTGATTGGAGGCAACTGGCCCAAATCTCCAACCAAAATCATAGATATACCTGAAAGATAATCGTTAAAAGTTATTTTCAAAATGTATACTAATATTATAGTAATTTAGTACATATGAGTTATATTAAATAAATAATGTATAGAATACATGCCTTCATTAGTCATAATGAAAGGTATACCTGCAAAGTTTATGTGTGCACTTTGTGGGAATGCTTGTCTGGGTCAAGAATCTATATTTTCCAACATGTTTTGACCAATGAAGCCCATTTCATCAATCAAAATACATTTGATATGTGTTATTTCTTCTTGAAAACTCGTAAGTTTTGTTCCTTGTAGCTAAGCAAAATCTTGTATTGGGATTTTTTATTTTGAATGAATTGTAGAGGCTCCTATATTGAATGTTGCAACTCCTGTTGGTGCAAGTAGTAGAAGAGGAGAGTGACATGGCATAGCCACATTTTGAAGAGCTTGACTAATGGCACCAATTAGATATGACTTTCCTATTCCTTTTGTTCCTTGGATTGTCATGAACAATGGCACTCCATTCTAATTTGTATGGAAGTGTGTCATAATTATGCCAAGTGCCTTTTTGTCTTTACCATTAAGGTTTGTGTAGTTGATTCTTTATGGCATATCATCATGTATGATACATCCATGATATTTCATGTTGCTTATAAAATTGATTGCTCTATTTGTGTACTCTTCACCTTGATATTCATAAGACCAATCTACACATCTATCAATATCTCTTCTCCCCAACATATCTATTTCAAAGACTTGTATATTTTGACCATGATGCAATCTAGATATGATTCCCATTCATGCTCTATGGTATTTCTATGAACAACTTATTGTCTTCATTTTCAGAATGACTATTATTTTCAACATTTTCTACAGTTGTTGTTTGTTCCACATGCCAAGGATTATAATTGAATGACTCTCATTTTGCTACTATGGAGTCATTATTATGACCAATATCTCTTTCTATGTCACAAAATTGTTTGTACAATAATAACTCTGATAAACATAAGTCAATCCATTTATCTGACTGACGTGGAAGAATGGATACATTCCTAAGAAAACCTCTAACAATGGATGCACTTTTTATTGCCTCCCATTTGTTCTCTCTTTTTTGTTTAGGATTATATATCCATGATCTAGTTGCATCAATTTGTGAGACACCTTCCATAGAACAAGGCCTTGTTTTATATCCATCAATGAGATTTTGTTTGTTCTTCATTGTTGTCTTTTGTATGTACATTTATAGGTTTGAACACCTCACGTGAAACATTTAGATTGAAAAATATTATATTGCTCTCTATTAATGGAAGTTCTAACGACATGTGATATGTTTCTTGGGCTCCAATGTCTCTTTCTATAATTGTCTTAGTAAGAATCCTTCTATATGCTTTTGCAACTAAATCATCAGTGTTTTCCATATTTGATAGACACATCAACATCTGGCGGTATGATTTTGAGCTTTTCTCCACTTTTGTTGCATACTTTGCAATATATTTGATCACAACATGTTTAGAAAGAACAGGTTGTCAATCTATATTTTCTATCCACAATTGCAATATGTAGATATTGTGTGAGTTTACTCTATCATCATTTCCGGTTGGCTCAAAAAAAAATTCTCCCATTTCTATGTCTTCATATAATTTGGATCCCCCAAATTCAATGGCCAGGGAGCATTATACCTAAAATCAATATAAATATGTCATTGAAATTTTAGTACTTGAGAATTATATTATATTTCACTTTGATATAAATATTTTAACTTGTTTAAATAGTTACCTGAAAAACATTGTTCCTCTCTTTTTTTGTAGGCATGCACCTTCCCTACACATTGTGTGTTGCTCTACACAATTTAGAACCTCTTCATAGTCATGGTCAACATCTATCTCTACAAGTTGTCTTGTATTTCTAAGACATGGATGGTGAGAAATTTTTTGGAACTCCTATAGTTGGAAATACAAATACATTATTTATATCGTACACTACAAAGAGTTTATTTAATATATTGAATGTATACATCCAATTTTTTTAAACATACCTGTATGTTTCGTTGATGTGGATCTTCTCTAGGATTCCATGCATGCACAATACAATGGAAATACCTTTCAACACTTTTGTGTTTCTCTTCATTTGACCAATCAATAATGTCCATATTTGGTGCTCCATGTATCCATATGAATCCATGCACATGTGGTGAGCCCCTATGTTGCCACTCATATCTGCACCAGTAATCTTTAACATTCATTCCTTTTTCCAATATTTATTTTCTGAATATTGAATGTCTCAAGTGCATGTAATGTGTGACTATATGAGGATAGTCAATGACATTTTGTTTCCACCAATTTTGAGCCTCTCTTGGAGTAGCTAGTTGTGTTCCTGGCATTAATGCATGCAAATCAGGCCAATACATGTCTGCAACACTTAAGGTGAAGAATATTGTAGGAGAACCTATTTGATGAAGCATGTCAGTCAGTTCTGCATGACATTTTGTCCAATACGACCTTGTACCCCTTAATGTTGTTCTAAATCGCATCAACCTATTAGCTAGATGGGTCTGTGGCATGTTTTCCATATGCTCACACAACTCATTGATGGTGATTGGCATGTCTCAAAATTTTCTTCTTACAAATACAGTAGATGAATTTTGTGCACGGTGTCTCATTATCATGTTCATCATGAAATATCTAAACCTTGGATGACTACCAAAGCGATGATCCCTGTACCGCAATAGGTGCTTGAAAAATTCATTCAAATGCACTAGCCTCATTCGTGTTTCTAACCAATCACATTTACCATCAAGGAACAATGTTGGGAATGTCATATCAAGTAATCCTGAAGTGACATATTCATTTATAGGAGATGCACCTATTCCTGCCCAATCCATCAATGTTGTCGAATTTGCATCTAGATTATTAGCCCATGCATGAATCAATTCCATTTCTCTTCGGGCATTAGGTATTCTAGAAGTCATTGATGTTGTGTGCTCTATTATATTACCTTGATTTGTCTCTATTATTGGACCAACAAATATAATTTCATTTATATCAGAATCAAATTCTATATGCACTGTATGCAATTTGTTGAAAATATTTTCATCTGAATTTTTCAACAGATCATTGAGAGAATTTTCATCAATTATGGCATCTGAATAAAACTTGTCATGCTCTACTTTGTATTTTAATGCCTTATACACACAATCTTTGTTGACTATAAAGTTATAATTTGTGCCACGTTGATCCCTTCTTTGAACAATAATGATTGGAAAACTTTATATTGAATGTGGCAAAACTTTTGAAACATGTTCCAGATTTTGTGGAAAACTTATCATGTTTCCTTTGTATTTATACTGACCACCTATTATGTGTGTAACTTGTAGTATAGGGCTGACACGTGCAATCAACATTTATTCAACCTGAGTTAAATTTGCGAGCTCCTCTAGTTGTGGCCCAGGATCCATATTATTTGAAGGTGAAAATCTATTGTTTCCTCTCTCCTGCTGACATCTATCACATATAGGACCTTCAGAGGTATGACACACTTTCATTCCTAGATAGCATTCTTGACAAACATAACACATGTTTGGTGCTCTAAAACTATCTAATTGATGTCAAAATTGCATTTGGCATCTATGGAAATCACTTTGAAGCATTCCATTTGGGTTTGGTATGTTTTGTACATTTTCATGTAAACGTAAATTCATCTCAATTTGACTTTCATAATGAGGTGTTTCTAGCACATGTTCTATTGATCCTAAATTTGCATTTGCTAGATTTTTGTGTCTTTCGCTTGACTGTGTATCAATTTGTTGCCTTTCTTCTCTTTGAGAATGAGAAAGTGTATTAGATGTTCATTGGAGAGTATTCCTAATCATATTTACTTCCTCTCTATTTTGAAATCCCAATTCTTCTACTGTCACTTTTGCCCTTTGTGTAGCATATATTTTCCTTTGCGCTTCATTGAGCCTTCTTCTTTCCTCTTCCCTCTCAATATCTGTCATTTGTTGTCATTTTCATCTTCGATATTCTCTTTGATATTCTCTTCGATGTTCTCTTTGATATTGCCTCCTTTCCTCCTCCAATTGAAAATTCAATCTCGGTCGAGCCATAGCTACAAAATATATTATATTTAATATGCAATTTATATTCGTAGTAGCATTGTTGTAGCAAAAAAACTTGGAGGTCAAAATTTGGAACAAAATAAAGATAATCTAAACTAACATGTAACGGCCAGTGCAAGCCCCAAAGAACAAACAAATAAAGAACGCAAATATTTTTTTTTTAAAACAAAACAATAATCAACATACCAAATATTAAATGATCATATGCATACTCATATACTTCATTCCATTATAACACAAATAACATAATCGACTATGTTCTTTGGGGCACACGAGATCACATTGAAAAAGACATTGCTACGCATCAACTCATAAGATCTCAAAAGGAACTAATAATGACAACATTAGATATGAATAAATACATAGATTCCATCACAAGATAAAACCATGAGAAATTACATAGCCAAACAAAGATACAAAGTTGATAACTACATTACAACATCTTTCAAATTTTACATCATATCAGTATAGTTACAACATGAATCCCAATCATGTGGGATGAATACAATATACAAGATTATCAAAATGTAAAGAGATCAACTGGAACAAATCTTCAACTGGGAGAGACTGAGCCAACAAACGCTGATGGGGAACCCAATGGTGTGCAGAGCATGTTCCACCCGACCACCCCCGTGCTAAGAGGTGACAGAGAAGTAACTCCGACCAAGACTGCCAACTGACCCAAAACTGACGTACAAGCATACAAAAAGTACCAACATAGAGCCATAACACCATACTCCAAATCACAATGAAACAACAATAACATCATATAATAATGCCATAAGAGTACAAGATCATGAATACCAATGAGATCATATAAAACCACAAAGTACACCAAAGAGGTATCAAGAAAATAAATCATAAATTAATTTAAATCCATTTAACAACAATCCAAATCAACTCCCATAACCCTATTTCCAGAGGAACACAATAAAGTAAAACACATGGGCAACTAGGGAAGAGTGTCATCGCATAGTCCTACATGGGCTGTCCTGTGCTCTTCCTCCCAATTAGAGGTGTCGGTCCCATCTATGGCTGTCCTGTGCCCTTCCTCCAAACTAGAGGCGCCGGTCCATAGGGTGACTAATGCGGAGCCATAAACCTCTCGTAATGACGAGGTCACGACCTTGCCGACCACGGCCTTCTTAGCCTTCCATTAGTCTACAGAAGCACTAATGAAGACGAGGCATCCATATTTTAAATCTTGTAATGATGTTACTACCCAACCCTCCTAAGTTAATTATTAGGTTTTCACTTGATTACTAACTCACTCGTGGGTTATCCTGAGCCCTTCCCCTTAAACGGGGCACCGGCCCCCATGAGGAGCCACTCTCCCTAGAGACCCCACATAAAAAACCAAAAAGTAACAGAGGTTGTACCATTCCAATCATGAACATCGAATACAACAAAATCAATACACGAGGAATAACCCATCTCGCAAATTAAATACCATAATCAAAATCTCAAAACTCGGTACACCCCACTCGTAATACCTAACTTCACAGAAACTCAAGATAAAGAGATATAAATTCAACAAAATCATAATCCTCTGGAAAACTAAAAAGGTTAACACAAACGGGTTCCCACATCAATGAACTAACAATGTCCCGAACCCAACAATTCAACAAGACTCAATTTCAAGAATAAAAATAAAAGAAATAACTTATTTAATTCCATACTAGATTCCATAATAAATTCCATTCCTAAAATATATTCACACTAAAACTAGGAATAAATAAACAATGCTGTCATATATTCATAAATTGATTTCTCTACTAAATTATCCTCTCAAAGTTGTAATTTAACAAATCAATAACAAAAGAACAGATTTCTTTCTATTTTATTATTTCTACTATAACCAGATTTTGCTTTATTTTAACCAGAAAAAGAAACAGAATATTTACTAACTAAATTAAATGGTTACAGTAACAGTTAAATTAGTGCAATCTGAATAAATGAGTTAATAAGTATATATACAAATATATATAAATATATATATACATATATATATATATATTTATAAAAGTAAATTGCATAGTGAATAAAAATCAAAATTCGCGTTTTACAAACTTAATATATAAAAATTTGAATGGGAAACTTTAACCCATAAATTGGCACGGGAATAAACGTCGCCCGGCCGTGGGCAGTCTACGGACTGCTCAACCGGACCGTGGACAGTCCGCAGACTGTCACACGGTACCGGCTGGCGGGGTGGAGGGTACGGCCGAGGCCGAACCCCCACACAGCCAAAATATATAATATCAACACTTAAATCTATGAACAGTGCCGACGGGGAATAAAATAACGAGTTTCAATAAATTTTAATTTTCATTCAATATTTTAACATATATATAAATATATGTGTATATATATATTTATATATTTATATATATATTTATATATATATATCTAATATATATATATACACATATATATATACATACATATATACAAGAATCTGAACATTTCGAAATCAGGGAAAATAATCACTGTTCTCTGAACAAGAGAAATATTTTGTAACATACATGCATATCAAAAAATATCATAATCCCAGAAATTCATTGGAAGGAAATTGTTCTTTAACATATATATATTATTTTTAAAGACGAAACACCAGAAATACTGCCCATTTCTAGATTTCAAGCAAAACCCCCTTTCAATAAACAACAGCCCAGAACCCCACAAAAATTCTATTTTGACAAATAACAATCCCAATCCCTAATTAAATTTTCATTGATGAAATAATAACCCCAATAAATTTTCTTTCACAATATTTGATTTCCAACCCCAGATGAAAATTTCATACACAGAAACAATTTCCATTTTATTTGATGCTACATGAAATAAATAATTAAAATGAAAAGAACCTGGCGTCCTGCGTTTGAAGAAGATCTATAGAAGTTTAATTCCTCTCATAGAACCAATTCCTCGCTGCCGATTGTTCCCAATCCCCCAAATTCTCCTTCAAATCCAATCTTCTTCTTTTATGATTTTTCCAGAAAATAGAACAAGAATACAGTGTTGAAAATAATTTTTCTCCAGAATTCCAACAACTCCCCTCAAACAAAGAAAACCTCTTATTAAAATCCATGTCCAGGAACCCTTTCAATTCCCTCTTCCCGTGAATACCAGAGGTCACATTTCAAGAAATAAATCAAAATAATATTTCATCCTTAATTCCTGTTGTTGCCTTTTCATGTATTTATATTTCATTTACTTTTATCATGCATCTTGATTAAAAATAAATTTAACTCCACAAAAATGAACTTTTATTTATATATATATATATATATATATATATATATATATATATATATATATATATATTCATCATCTCCACAAAACTTTGTTAAATAATTACTTTTATATTAAAATAATTAAAATTAACCATTTATAGGATTCAAAATAAATGTAATATTTTTACCACTATTACGAATATTTAACCATTGCTTTATTTGTTTATTATTTTATGGTTTTATTTTATTAATTGCTTAATTATTTAAATCACAACATAAAACCATACACCACATTAAATAAATCATAAAATCACAACGACATACAAAGACCAATGCTACAACACAAATGAATATGACCAAGACGCACAAACCAAGAAGGTACAAGACTGTTGACACCTTGGAACGGAGTTACTTCCATGTCACCTTTATTCAACTTTCTGTCGTTGGGTTGGTTCAATGCTCGCCCAGACCTATCGAAATAGGTGGAATCAAGTCTTACTCCTGCAAAGTCTGCATCCAACAAACTGATATACAATATACATACATAAAAGCAATTACAAAGCATTGTGAGAAGGATTTGCAGTGTAACAGGGCGCTCGTGAACGAGTGATGCTACTTGTCCCCTCACCAATTCATATCATCATCTAAAGCATTATAAATTTACATTAATTTGCATCATATCATAAATTACTATTCTCTAGTCTATTGCATTCCAAATAACTCCATCAAATGATCATAATAAAATGTCATCACAATATCCATGGCATCATAAGAGTATAGTAACAGTCTAAGCTACCACAACATAATATCAACAGTATCAACCAAAATCACAATGTGCCAAACAAAACCACAGAGAATGTCAAAAAAAATCAAGCAGTATCATGAGGGGTATTACATCCTCCCCCCCTAAAATACGGCTTACTCCTGGAAGCCAGTAAAAAGATAAGGATAAGAATCCCTGATACGAGAGACATCCTCCCATGTAGCTGAAGCCTCATCATTCGGGTCCCACTAAACCCGCACCTGATCAACCTCTCTGCCTCTAAGGGTAAGTCACCGACGCTGAAGCATGGCCACGGGCTCAAGTGCCAGCTGCCCGTCCTCGACCTGAAGAGCATTCCAATCCAGAACATGAGTGACATCAAGAAAATATGGTCTAAGAACAGAAACATGAAATACATCGTGGATCCGCGACAAACTGGGTGGCAAAGCTAAACGGTAAGCAACAGGTCCAATCCGCTCCAACACCTCAAAGGGTCCAACGAAGCGAGGCGCAAGCTTCGAACCCTTTCCATAACGAATTGGGCTCTTCCCCGGGCGCACTCGAAGGAACACCCGATCACCAACTACAAACTGCCGATCAACTCTATGAGCGTCAGCATACTTCTTCTGTCTATCCTGGGCAGCAACAAGATGCTCCCGAATGCGAGACACCGACTCCTCCATATCTCTAAGCATTTCGGGCCCAAGAAGCACCCTGTCCTCCAGCCGATCCCAACTCAAAGGAGTACGACAAGGATGACCGTACAAAGCTTGAAAAGGAGCCATACCAATAGAACTATGGTACCCATTGTTATATGCAAACTCAACCAAGTACAAATAGTCCTCCCATCGTGATTGCTGATCCATGACATACATACGAAGCATATCCTCAAGCACCTGGTTAACCCTCTCAGTTTGACCATCAGTCTCAGGATGATAGGCAGAACTGAAATTCAACTTAGTTCCCAAAGACTGTTGCAAAGATGTCCACAATGCAGACGTGAATACCGGGTCTCTGTCAGAAATGATCCTCCGTGGTATCCCATGCAATCTAACTATATCATTCATGAACACCTTAGCAACGTAAGATGCCATATATGAAGATCGAACAGGGGAAAAATGAGCTATCTTAGTCAATCTGTCAACTGTGACCATAATAGCATCATGTCATCTAGATGACATAGGCAACCCAACAATGAAATCCATGGAAATAACATCCCATTTCCATTCCAGAACAAGGTGAGGCTGTAGCAATCCTACTGGATGATGATGTTCGGCCTTCACTCTCTGACATTCAAGACATCGAGCCACAAAATCGGCGATATCC
>VDFB02378470.1:0-49272 GCA_007258455.2 Sequoia sempervirens | reverse complement strand
CATTTCCTAGATTGTTGTTTGAGTAGAACACTATGACTAGCCAACATTGATCAGTGATTGTCTCCATTGTCAGATGACAGTTTTTCAAGGCCCATGAATTCCACATGATATCTTACCTCGTATATCTAATGGCCTTTCAAGGCAAGTTTAGAGGTTTGACTGTTGCTGGAACCCTGGGTGTTCAACATGTCTATGATCATTACCCATAGTTAGAGTTTTCAAAATTTGAGTGACGTTACAAGTGGGTGAATGATCTATTCCTGATGCATATAGTGCGGATTTTGATGATGAGTTGCATATAAGAATTTCAGCAGATGCCAGATTGGCAATGGCGGAGTGGGCTGATTGGTTTATCCAATTCCCCATTTTCTCTTACGTAAGAGTATATGGCTTCTCAGGTGATCCAATCATGCTACCTAGATATCCAATAGATGAGGTCGTGTTCATGAATTTTCTAAGGTAAGTACACGAAGTGCACACATTTTTGCATAGCAAATGCAAGCTTGCATTGAGCTTCCCATTTGAGATGAGCATATATAGATGTAGATCAGTAGCTGATGCTAAGTTGATGAGTGATGAAATGTCAAAGTTTGGTCTCAAGCTTTTCGAGGAGAGATGTTCATATGATCCTCATGGTGTCTTCGTAGCTCGTCTTGGTCAAAATCATGCACATGTACCTACAGTTGAAGATTTTTGGGTTAATTGTGTAGATGAGTTTGAAGTGTGCAAGCGCAATTACTTCAGACTTACTCTTTGGTAGATGGTAGATTTCTTATCAGAAGTTGTGGAGGGTTTGTCAGATGATGGGAAAGTTCTACTTCCCATATATGCACGAGATCAAGTCGAGCAACGACCACTTTCACATGTTGATTGGTTCACCAAAGAGAGCACCTCAATTGAAGAAAGGACAAGCCGAGTTATCAAGAATAGCAGGATTTTCTTGAACAGTAAGAAGACATGTAAGGTAGCTATTCTAGTTGTAGAGTTGCCAATAGTGCAGTCATCTCTACCTTCTTCTAGATCAAAACCGAGAGTGAAAGCTATGAGCAATCCTCCAGAAGATACAAAGATCAGCAGAATGACGAAGAGCTTGAAGGAAAAGGTGAATTAGCAGGAACAATCAACAAATGCATGAGAAGTTCTAGTTGAGTCAACACCACAAGGTGAAGTTGTGCCTTCATCTCCTATTCTTCTGCCGTTATTGAAGCCTTTTCCTATTCATATAGATTCAAAAGGTGATTCACCAGTTCGCAACGTCTCAACACCTAGTGATCCATTAGGAGTTGTTGGAGCTGGAATTGATCCTCCCAAAGAAGTTAGTAGAGACTCCTCGTTTTGGCTTGAGAACTTGCTGGGTAGGAAGAGGAGGAAGCCTTCTTATCAATTAAAATTTGCAGAACTTGATAGCGTCTACCAAGACACAACAGAGAAGAAGCTTAAGAAGCAAGTTCATATGGAGAAGAATTCTAAAGGCAAGATTATCCTTGAGTTTTCCATACCTCCAGAGGACAAGAATGCTGATGAGGTTGAAATTGATGACTTCAAGGTTGTCAAGGCCAATCTCGGAAGAAGCACTAGACATACTGATGTAAATCTCTTCGAAGTTGCAACAGACAATTTGAAGGAATGAGTGCTCAAGGATGGAGAAGATAAGGCAGTTTTCGAGGCTAAGATTCGACAACTACGACAGTATGTTTCCAATCTCCTTCATGGTACTTAGCGGACCACCTTGTTACTTCCACAAATTTTGGGATCACCTGTAGATCAACATCAACTGAGTCAGTTGGTCATCTACGAAAAACATGAGAAATTGGGTAGAAGAATTCATACTTGCAGAGATGTACCAAGGGCAGATTTATACTTGCAGGGATGTACCAATTGAGGTATAACACCCATGATCTTCGCTCAACGATTTAGGAGTTTGAGTAGAATATATCGGAAAGGAAACCAAGAGATGAGATCATCATTTTCGACTTGAGGACGGCTTATGATTCAGTCGTTACAGAAGAACACAAGAAGAAGCTTTTTGCTTGGAGAGAACAACACCTCTTCAAAGTAAAAACCTCCAAAGGAATATCTGTAGAATTGGCTGGATATGGACAGAAGGTCGCTAATACTCTCAAGTTCATAAGTACATTTGTGTCATAGATCCCTTGTCAATATCGAAATGAAGAGGGCACTTACTTTGATCTCGGTGAAGTACAGACAGAGTTTTAGAACCTATGGTGATCCTTTTGCCTGCAAGATGAATCATGTCGTTTCAATGTCAGCAAAATTTGATGAAGCAACTAAAAAGAGGAAAGAATTTCTAAGTTTGATCGTAGATGGTGAGGAGATGTTGGAAAAATAGTACATCATTCTGGATAGTATCAGTGTTCTTGATGAAGAGATAGTTAACAACTTTTTGGAGGATATGATTTCCCAAGCTATCAATGAGTGAACTACCAGTTGAAGCATGCAAATATTTCTAGGAATAGAACTCAAGTAAAGGCAGTAGTTATCTCGATGCCTTTTCCGAGTTTAACTTGCTGTTCTCATTCATGCATACCTATTCTTTGGAAATATCAATGTATAAGTTGGAGCTTTTTCAGTTAACTAATTGTAGTCTAGTTATAATCTATTAGTTATCTTTTGTTTAATCTTAGAAATAAAGCTTGCATGTTGGCAAGACTAATTGTTAAAAACAAGGAGATCTTAGGGTTCCCTACTCCTTTGTGTATAAATAAGGGCAGCCTTGCCCATTTATTTTTAACCGTTGTTGTGATAACAAATTTGTTGAGCCTACTTTGTCCGCATCTTTGTTATTCAGTGTTTGTTCATATTTTGTCAAGTGTAATGTAGTTTGATCACATATTGTAAGCCTACTTTGTTACAATCTGCTGTCCCAGAAGTGTTATTGCTGTTAGAATTTGAGGAAATAAATCGCATGCCTATTTTGCTTTGATCTACGGTCTCAATATCTTTTAGTGTTTTGTTTATATGTTTGGCTTGCATAATCTTTATTTCAGCATACATCTCAAAAGTACAATGAGTCTTTAGGTGTGTTCTGGAAAGTTTATTTAAGCGTTTGTGTCAAATCAATCATTCCTTGTTTACTTCTAACTCTCAGGCTCTGAATTTACTTGAGTTATTAAAAACATTATTAGAATAGGATTAGTTGTAGTTTGAAGTTACGAAACCAAAGAAAACCTTAGCTGCAACGCAAAGTGTTTTATAACCTTGTGCTCTTAGTTGAGAAATAAAAAGACTAGCAGTAGTGTAGTATTTCATTTTAAGCATAATCAGTGAAGAGGGAGCTACCCCTCCTAATTTGAAGAGCAGTTTAACTGTGCATAGCTGTTCGTTTCCAATTCCCATTCCAGAGGTGCGAATTGAAACACTGACATAGTGATTGCTGTTTTCTTTTATATGGAGATCTAAGATTTTCCCATGAATTTTTTCTAGTGTCAAAAATATCCCTTTGGCTTAGATGCCATGGGTGTGGGCCCGTTATTCCATTCAAAATATTAGACTAGGAGCTTACAAAAGGACAATGATGCCAAAGGAGAAATAGAAGAAAAGCTTATTGTATGTAATGATAAGGGTACAATATGACTTGATAGTTGAGCTATCAGTATGATCAATATAGGCTACTAACATCATATCTAACCCTAATCAACTTAACTTTTTTGTGTATGTGGAAGGTCACTTTATAAACTATAATTTAGTTTCTTTGTGTATGTGGAGGTACACTTTATTAGCTATAATTTATTTATTTGTATTTATTGTCTCATTTTTAACCTTATGTGCACTATGGACATAAAGGTATTGAAAAATATAATTAGGAAGGTGTGTACGTGTCTTCCCCTTTAAAATCCCTTGATACACACGCTATATGTCTGATCTGAGTTGCATGTGCATGTTGATTGTTTGTTCTATGTTATTGTTCACAACTTTGAACTATCATGAATTATTGATGATATAATGAATTATCATAGGGATCCTTATCATTATAAAGGTCATAGGGATCCTTCTGATTTGTGAGAGCATTGATAGCCCTCTCCCAAACATCATGCTTGATTCTATGAGGGGTTGTCTGCCCTTGGAGTTAAAACTCTCTTCTTAGAGGATTGGAGTTTCTCTCTCCTAAAAGGTATGAGAAAGTCTCTATCTTTACCATAGTTGAAAAACTCGCCAATTGCAAAAACTCGCCAAGCCCGGAAAATACGGTATGGAAAAAACTCGGCAAAAATTCGGGACAAACTCGGCAAAAAACTCGGCAACTTAAAAAATTGCTTAAACTTCATTAAAAACACATTTTTTTTGCAAAATTCAAAGATAAGATGCATCCAATGAGTCAATAAAATGAGTACATAGAAGAAACAAGTTGAGTCTAGTTATATTTGATTGATTTGAAAGAAAATTAGATACAAAATCGCATCCCCATGTGGAATGCTCAATACATTGATACTGATAGTCTGAAACAAAATGAAAATAGCAAATAGTTTTTGTAAAACTGAAAGTAAATACAACATTAATATATTTCAGCTTTTACAAATTCACATCTTCCTCTTCCCATGTCTAGTACTTCTCACTACGGGAGAGGGTGTAGTCGTAGGCATCTGCTATGTCTGCTCAACCTCCATCCTGGATGTAGAGGCTACTGCTGGTGGCTCTGGCACTGCCAATGACTCCTCAGGATCATCCTCAATGTCATCCAATGAGAATGCAAATCCACCTTCCTCCTCCATTGCCTGTCGCCCAAAGTCATAGATGTCATCCTCGGAAAACAATGGAGGTTGCTCATCTCGCCCTATCCAATCATTGTATGGATCGATCTCATCCAAATCAATTAGATCATTTGATATTTCCTTAACCTATTTTTTGCGCAGCCGAAGATTATATTGCACATAGACAAGGTCATTCAGGCGTTTTTGAGCTAGTCTGTTCCTTTTCTTTGTGTGGATGGCCTCAAACAAGCTCCAATTGCGCTCACAATTGGACGAACTACAAGACTGTGATAAGACACGGAGGGCAAATTGTTGGAGATGTGGGGTATTTCCACCCCGATTTGACCACCAAACATCTACAAAAAACAAATTAAGAGTTAGAAGAGAACTTAGAAACTTAGAAAGGAAAGTCAAAACTCAAAAGTTGAAAACATATTATATCAAATTATCAATATTTGTAACTTGGAAATTTCAAATTTTATACTTGGCGACTGATTGTGTATTGCTCTCTTTGCTAGCTCTAAAGAGAAGAGTGCACCCCTTTTTTCTCTATAACTTTGGATTTCATTAACAATGAGGTCTTTTGCATCAAGGTCAGGTGACATCCTCTGAATGCACTTCATGAGGCCCTCCATAACCTCTCCAGTAGGATCTGAGTAGGTGCTTGAATGGAAGAAATGAGGGTTCAAGAAGTACTTTGCTGCATGGATGGGTTGGTGGAGTTGATGGTTCCACCTCCTATCAATAATCTCCCAAATGGGATAAAATTTGAGCCTATCCCCTTTATAATAATTTCTTATAGCCTCCTTGACCCTATCCATGGCCTCATAAAGATATCCCATTGGGATTTTATCCCCATCCACCAAGCGGAGCACTCTAACCAAGGACTCTGACACCTACAAATTACAATATAAAAATGCAAAAAGATTAGAGTTTCAAATTTACAATGAAAGACATTAAAATTTTTATTCAATTTGAATTCAAATTCAAAGTATTGAAATTGAAGTTACCTTCACAATCTCCGCTGCCCTTTGTGCAAATTGGGCATCAAACACAATTTTTGACGCCTTATCTCCTTCCGGCTTCTTCGAATAGGTTGAGTCCATCCATGGTTGACTCACAAACATTTGTTTTAAAGCTGTCAAAGAACTAAGAATGCTTTGCAACGTTAAGAAAATTGTTGCAAACCTTGTGACACCTGGCCTCACCAATTCTTTCCCGTGGGTGTGCTCCCTCATCAAGCGAAGAACCCAAGGGTGATTGTAGATATATTTGGTGATCCTCCTCGCATCCTCTACAACTGGTGTGACCCAATCTAGTTTTCCTATGTCCTCCAAAAGAAGGTCAAGGACATAGGCTGCACATGGTGTCCAAAAAATTGAGGGGTGTCTATCTTGGAGGAGTCTTCCTGCTGCCACATATGCTGCTGCATTATCAATTATGATTTGCACAACATTTGCAATCCCCAACCTCCATGCAAACTTCCTCCAACATCTTAAGCCAAATTTTCTACACTTTTTACAATGTGGGAGGCATCAATTGATTTTAAGAAGAACACCTCTTCTTTGCATGCAACCAAGAAATTAATGATGGTACAGTTTTTTCCATCCATCCACCCATCAGAAAGAATAGAGCAGCCATATTTTTGCCATTTTTCTTTTTGCTCCTCTATTGCTGCCCTTGCCCTTTTAGTTGCATTAGCAAGCAACCTACAAGTACAAAGTGAAATTAAGTACACAATTTTAATTTGTGAACAAAAAAAATAGCTTAAATTCATCATAAATTAAACTTAAAAAACATAAATTAAAGAACATAAACTAACTTCCCACTCAAGTTCGTGCGAGAAGGCGTCTTGTAGCCTTTTCCTGCAATTGTCAATGCGGTGACCAAATTCTGCCAGTAAGGAGAACTCGCCACATTGAAAGGGATATTGTTAAAATACCAAAAATCTGCACAAGCAATCTCATCTTGCTCATGCACCTCTCTATTCCATCCAGTCACCTCTAAGGAAGGTTGTGCACCAGGTGTGTTTCTAGGCACAAAATAACTATCCAACCGTGTAGGTCCTATATTTGCCTTTGCCCTTGGTGCTCTACTAGAGGAAGATGAAGGGATGGAGGCCGAGGTGCTAACGGGTTGCCTTGACTTTCGAACACGTGGGCCACAAAGAGAACCCACTATCTCCTAAGTAACATCATAATCATCATCTGACTCAATTGGAGCACCTTGAGAAGAGGCAATGGTTGCTTGCATTGTTGCTCTTGCCTTCTCTCTTTGCACTTTTTTTTGTTCTGCAACTGAAAGTATGGCAATCATATGTCTTTTTATTTCTTTTGTGGTTTCAGGACATTCCTTAGCATCACGTTGAGGGATGCCTGCAAGGTGGTACTTGAGGCGATTGATGCCTCCATGATATATTTTTTTACATGGAATGCAATATACTGTGCCAGGTATGGGTCCTAGATAAGCATACTTCTAGGCAGGATCTCTAGCTCCTGGAGGACATGTGCCTACAAATCCCGCAGGCACGGATGGGGCAGAGCCTGAGGCAGAAGCGGGTTCAGAAGCCATTATCAATTAATTATTAACCTACACAAAGTGAAAGTCAAAGCACAACTTGTTAGTTTTTGATAGAAAATTTAAAAACAAGCTAAATTAGATTAAATCAAAAGAGATTACTTTAAGTTTAAATTACTAAAAATCTATCACTAGATTCTAAACATTTTCATAACAAAAAAATTGGATTTAAAAAAAAAAATTAGGGTTTCAAAAAAATGTGAAAAAAGTAAAAATCTGAAAATTACTTCAAACTAGTAAAAAATTAAGCTAATCTAAAAGATTGTAAGCATGTTATTCAACAAAAAAGAGGATTCAAAACAAAAAAAAATAACTAGGGTTTAAAAAAAATTTAATAAAAATGAAAAAATCAGCAAAATATGTAAAAAAATAAAAAAAATTCATAAAAAAATCTTGTTTTGATGAATCTAAATGCATTTAAATCATTTTCACACTATATTCAGATGATTTTTAAACATAGAACCAACAAGAATGAAGAATTTTTTTTTTAAAAAGAAAGAAACAAAAAAATGAGAAACCCCACCTGGAAATCCAATTTGCCTTCTAAATTCGATGTAAATGCCCTTCAAATCTTGTCTTTTGGATGCAAAATCGCTGCAAATGAGTGCACAATGCCTTGGAGAGGTTTTTTGTTGAGTGTGAGAAAAGAATGAATGAAAAAAAGCAACTTAAAATTGCTTTTTAGCGGCTGCCTGATTGTGTGGATAGTCGCGTGGGTTTTTCTGGAAAACTCGCAGTACTTTTTGGAAAAATTCGCCAAAAATACGGCGAGTTTTTCCAGAAAGTACAGCGAGTTTTTTCGGCGTACGATTGCCTCAAAAACTCGCCGTCCAAAAAAATTCGTGAGTTTTCCTTAACTCACCTAGTTTTTTGCGAGTGTTGCAACTATGCATGCAACCAATAAAAGAACACTAGGTGCTAGGTTTGCAATAAGTCACTTGATATAAATTTTGTGTCTCTAGAACAAGAGGGAGGATCCATGCTTTATACCTAGACATATCCTCACAAATTCAAAGGAAATCATCAAGGCTTTCCTTACTACATGTATATTGTCTTTAGGGAAAGAGTTACACCTAATTAAGGTAGTTGTTAGCTAAATAGCATGAGGAGATATAATCCCCTGAAACATTTTTTGAGCATAGACCTCCCTTCAGCAATAAATAGTGAGAGAACTTTTGGAATCAATAAAGCTACACCTTGTTCTGCTAGGGCATTGCACATTGAAGCTTAATTGGAATTGGTGCCAAAGGCTCATGTGCCGGTGTCATGGGTAGTAAAGATCATAGTTGCAAGAAAAACCCGCACAACTATCCACATGCCCAAGTAGCTGCTAAAAAGTGATTTTAAGTTGTTTTTTTTCATTCATTCTCTTCTCACACAGCAAAAAACCTCTCCAAGGCATTGTGCACTCATTTGCAGCGATTTTGCATCCAAAAGACAAGATTTGAAGGGCATTTACATCGAATTTAGAAGGCAAATTGGATTTCCAGGTAGGGTTTCTCATTTTTTTTATTCTTTCTTTTTTTTTTAAAATTCTTCATTCTTGTTGGTTCTATGTTTAAAAATCATCTGAATGTAGTGTGAAAATGATTTAAATGCATTTAGATTCATCAAAACAAGATTTAGATTCATGAAAACAAGATTTTTTTATGAATTTTTTTGATTTTTTTACATATTTTGCTGATTTTTCATTTTTATTAAATTTTCTTAAAACCCTAGTTATTTTTTTTTGTTTTGAATCCTCTTTTTGTTGAATAACATGCTTACAATCTTTTAGATTAGCTTAATTTTTTACTAGTTTGAAGTAATTTTCAGATTTTTACATTTTTTCACATTTTTTTGAAACCCTACTTATTATTTTTTTTTTAAAATCCAATTTTTTTGCTATAAAAATGTTTAGAATCTAGTGATAGATTTTTAGTAATTTAAACTTAAAGTAATCTCTTTTGATTTAATCTAATTTAGCTTGTTTTTAGATTTTCTATCAAAAAACTAACAAGTTGTGCTTTGACTTTCACTTTGTGTAGGTTAATAATTAATTGATAATGGCTTCTAAATCCGCTTCTGCCTCAGGCTCTGTCCCATCCGTGCCTGTAGGATTTGTAGGCAAACGTCCTCCAGGAGCTAGAGATCCTGCCTGGAAGTATGCTTAGCTAGGACCCATACCTGGCACAGTATATTGCATTCCATGTAAAAAAGTATATCGTGGAGGTATCAATCGCCTCAAGTACCACCTTGCAAGCATCCCTCAACGTGATGCTAAGGAATGTCCTCAAACCACAGAAGAAATAAAAAGACATATGAATGCCATACTTTCAGCTGCAGAAGAAAAAAAAGTGCAAAGAGAGAAGGCAAGAGCAGCAATGCAAGCAGCCATTGCCTCTTCTCAAGGTGCTCCAATTGAGTCGGATGATGATTATGATGTTACTCAGGAGATAGTGGGTTCTCTTCGTGGCCCACGTGTGCGAAGTTCAAGGCAATCTGTTAACGCCTCGACCTCCATCCCTTCATCTTCCTCTAGTAGAGCACCAGGGGTAGGGGCAACTGCAAGACCTACACGGTTGGATAGTTATTTTGTGCCTAGAAACACACCTGGTGCACAACCTTCCTTAGAGGCGACTAGATGGAATAGGGAGATGCATGAGCAAGCAGACATTGCTTGTGCAGATTTTTGGTATTTTAACAATATCCCTTTCAATGTGGCGAGTTCTCCTTACTGGCAGAATTTGGTCTCCGCATTGACAATTGCAGGAAAAGGCTACAAGGCGCCTTCTCGCATGGACTTGAGTGGGAGGTTAGTTTATGTTCTTTAATTTATGTTTTTTAAGTTTAATTTATGATGAATTTAAGCTATTTTTTTTGTTTACAAATTAAAATTGTGTACTTAATTTCACTTTGTACTTGTAGGTTGCTTGCTAATGCAACTGAAAGGGCAAGGGCAGCAGTAGTGGAGCAAAAAGAAAAATTGCAAAAATATGGCTGCTCTATTCTTTTTGATGGGTGGACGGATGGAAAAAACCGTACCATCATTAATTTCTTGGTTGCATGCAAAGAAGAGGTGGTGTTCTTAAAATCAATTGATGCCTCCCACATTGTAAAAAGTGCAGAAAATTTGGCTAAGACGTTGGAGGAAGTTTGCATTGCATGGAGGTGGGGATTGCAAATGTTGTGCAAATCATAACTGATAATGCAGTAGCATATGTGGCAGCAGGAAGACTCCTCCAAAATACACCCCTCAATTTTTTGGACACCATGTGCAGCCCATGTCCTTGACCTTCTTTTGGAGGACATAGGAAAACTAGATTGCGTCACACTAGTTGTAGAGGACGCGAGGGGGATCACTAAATATATCTACAATCACCCTTGGGTTCTTCGCTTGATGAGGGAGCACAACCATGGAAAAGAATTGGTGAGGCCAAGTGTCACAAGGTTTGCAACGATTTTCTTAATGTTGCAAAGCATTCTTAGTTCTTTGACGGCTTTAAAACAAATGTTTGTGAGTCAACCATGGATGGACTCAACCTATTCGAAGAAGCCGGAAGGAGATAAGGTGTCAAAAATTGTGTTTGATGCCCAATTTGCACAAAGGGCAGCGGAGATTGTGAAGGTAACTTCAATTTCAAAACTTTGAATTTGAATTCAAATTGAATAAATTTTTTAATGTCTTTCATTGTAAATTTGAAACTCTAATCTTTTTGCATTTTTATATTGTAATTTGTAGGTGTTAGAGCCCTTGGTTAGAGTGCTCCGCTTGGTGGATGGGGATAAAATACCAATGGGATATCTTTATGAGGCCATGGATAGGGCCAAGGAGGCTATAAGAAATTATTATAAAGGGGACAGGCTCAAATTTGATCCCATTTGGGAGATTATTGATAGGAGGTGGAACCATCAACTCCACCATCCATCCATGCAGCAGGGTACTTCTTGACCCCTCATTTCTTCCATTCAAGCACCTACTCAAATCCTACTACAGAGGTTATGGAGGGCCTCATGAAGTGCATTCAGAGGATGTCACCTGACCTTGATGCAGGAGACCTCATTGTTAATGAAATCCAAAGTTATAGAGAAAAAAGGGGTGCACTCTTCTCTTTAGAGCTAGCAAAGAGAGCAATACACAATCAGCCACCAGGTATAAAATTTGAAATTTACAAGTTACAAATATTGATAATTTGATAAAATATGTTTTCAACTTTTGAGTTTTGACTTTCGACTTTCTTTCTAAGTTTCTAAGTTCTCTTCTAACTCTTAATTTGTTTTTTGTAGATGTTTGGTGGTCAAATTGGGGTGGAAATACCCCACATCTCCAACAATTTTCGCTCCATGTCTTATCACAGCCTTGTAGTTCGTCCAATTGTGAGTGCAATTGGAGCTTGTTTGAGGCCATCCACACAAAGAAAAGGAACAAACTAGCTCAAAAATGCCTGAATGACCTTGTATATGTGCAATATAATCTTCGGCTGCGCAAAAAACAGGTTAAGAAAATATCAGACGATCTAATTGATTTGGATGAGATAGATCCATACAATGATTGGATAGGGCGAGATGAGCAACCTCCATTGTTTTCTGAGGATGAGATCTATTACTTTGAGCGACAGGCAATGGAGGAGGGGGGTGAATTTGCATTGTCATTGGATGACATTGAGGATGATCCTGAGGAGGAGTCATTGGCAGTGCCAGAGCCACCAACAATAGCCTCCACATCCAAGATGGAGGTTGAGCAGCCACAACAGATGCCTACGACTACACCCTCTCCTGTAGTGAGAAGTACTAGACATGGGAAGAGGAAGATGTGAATTTGTAAAAGCTGAAATATATTAATGTTGTATTTACTTTCAGTTTTACAAAAACTATTTGCTATTTTCATTTTGTTTCAGACTATCAGTATCAACGTATTGAGCATTCCACATGGGGATGCGATTTTGTATCTAATTTTCTTTCAAATCAATCAAATATAACTAGACTTAACTTGTTTCTTCTGTGTACTCATTTGATTGACTCATTGGATGCATCTTATCTTTGAATTTTGCAAAAAAAATCTGTTTTAAATGAAGTTTAAGCAATTTTTTAAGTTGCCGAGTTTTTCTTGAATTTTTGCTGAGTTTTTTCGATACCGTATTTTCTGGGCTTGGCGAGTTTTTGCAATTGGCGATTTTTTCAACTATGGTTGCATGATTACACATGGAACTTTTCCATATTGTAATTGTTGGTTATTAGATTATGACCACTCTTTTGTGGTTGAGACTTCATCTATACAGGGCTCAATTTGTGTTATCCCTCAATCTCCTTTAATCTTTTGGGCTTGAGACAATCATATTGGTGGTGGTGGTGTAAGGTGCTTTGTCCTTAAGACTTTTCCACCTTGCTTTGTCTTTTGTGCGATGAAGTCTTTGTGTTGGTTGTAGTATTAGGTGCTTTTCCACTAAGACTCAAACACGTTACTTAATTTTAAAATTTTCAGAATGCTTTGTTATTTTTGTTTTGATCTCCGCCATCTTGCATTTGTTCATAGATCATATTCCTCCATTAGATTGGGACTTTGGTCACTTTCATCATGAGTGTCCTAAAGTAATGAAGAGTCGTTAACATCCATTGAACATAGAAATCCCAATCCTAAGGGTCAACTTGAAATCGAGAATCAAAAGTTTGAAAGTCATGTCTCCTCTTCCAAAACAAGTGTTTGGTGTTGAGGATGCCAATACTTCCCCTAGGTGCTTCCCTTCTCCCTCCTCCCATTGTGAGTAGGTTGATGCTCCTCCATTCGAGTTAGTCCCCATCACTCCTTCCCCTCCTCTCCAAATAGACCAATCTTTGAAAGAAAAAGAGAGGGAAAGGCCTGAATAAAGGAAGTACACCAAGAGGTCATGGGTCCTATTCACAAGGCCATATTTAGGTTAGAGAATAGATTTTCTAAACATGATAAGAAAGAGTGTGGGCATTCTCCTATTAGTGATGAGTCTAGCATCCATCCAATCAAAGTGTTTCTAGGTACCATGATACATCTCTAAGGGATCTTTCTCTTCCACATAGCCATTGGGAACCTTTCCTTCCTTCTAGGAACCAAAGTAGTGCCTCTCCATAGAGAGATCAAACTTAATCCCATGAGGTGCATATAACAGCTTATGGGCCATGGTTTCTTTTATAGGAGTCCTACATTGCTTACATGCTTTATGAAATGATGATTGTCATTATGAACATTGTAATCCTTGAGACCCTAATTATCAAGGTCATCCCTCAGTCAATGAGCCTAAAGATCATAGGAAGCATCCTTCTCTTGGATGCAATAGGAGATGCTCTCCTAGATAGTTAGGGAAGGATGCTTCACATGTGATGAACATCAATGCTATATTACCACCAGTTATCTTTAGCTGTCGTGATTCAAATTGTTGACCCACGTGGAGATATTAGTGGAGTAGCGTAAACTTTTGATGGAATATTCCACCAGATATCTTTAGTTGTCAATATTCAGCCATCGAGGAATCACAATCTCTCTGTTGGAATCCCCTTGGATCTGTTGCGCCTTTGTTGGGACCAAAGAGTTATCATTTTCAATGACCTTGTGCTTGCCAAGAAAATTCCTTTGCAAGATGCATGTGGGGTTCTTTGTACACCTTTTTTCTCTAATGATGGTCCCTTATTGAGCTCTAATCTGTTGATGCTCGTTGACCCTGATATCCTCCATGTTTAGGCTCATTCCCCCCATTACATAAAAACATCAATTAAAGATTATGGCATTAAGTGTTGCATTGCTAATGAAAGGGCAAGTCTAAATATATGCACATATGATAAGGGTATGCACAGCCCTTGGAGTCAACTGCAAGTAACTTCAATCCTTTCAAAATTCTGTTGTTTTTTACAATGATTCAATCCATGTTGTGGGAAATATCATGCTCAATATCAAATTCAGGTCCAAAACTATTGAAGTTGAACTCAATGAGACTTTATCTTACAACCTCATCCTTAGCTGGTCCTAGACTACCGCCATGAAACTGTCCTGCAATTTTTTGTATGTTTTAATTCAAGCATGAAGGTAGGATCCATGCCATCCCAATTGGTCTTGATCCTTGGGCTTAGAACTTTAGAGTGAATGCAAATCTAAATAGATAGATGAATCATTCATTCCAACTATTGTTGCCAAGAATCAACTGTCAAGCTATATCTCCTTAAGGATGATACATTTGTGTTTAGTGCTTATGAGAAAGCATTTGACATCCCTAAAGATTCTCTCTGCTCTCATGCTTACAAGGAAGCTTTAACCACCCCTGCATAATCCCTCTTTGCGAGTATCTTTGATTATCTTACCATTACTCATATGGATCCGGACTGCTCTAGTTCCAACACTTCTAAGGCATCAATAGGGATAGTTAACCCCTCTTCAGAGGAGTCAATTGCTTTAGAATGCCACCTCAAGGGCTGACATACACCATGATACTTGGAAAATCTTTAATATGTGGAAACCCTAGAAGAAATCACTGAAAGCATCTCTCAAGGATTGCTTTGTGTCTTATTACTGAGTTTCAAAATTTGAATTTCCTTGGTTTCTTTTAATAATCTTCCCAGTAACAAACATAAATTTAAGGTCTTACAAATTAATCCTAAGGAGCTCAACCAAGAGATTCCTTTAACTGAATCTTCTAATAAAATACAAAAGGTCTTTCTCTCCACTAATATTGAGTCGATGTAACTGATGTCTTCAATTGTTCCCAGCTCTTTGGGTATATTAGATGAATGTTTAAATGGCCATGTGGGCAAATCCCCAGTTCTCTTTTGTATGGTACCAAGGTTGTCCTCTGCCATGAAGTTGTAATCCCATCCCTACAGGCGAAAACTTTCAAGACTTATAATGATGAGGCAGAGTGGGCTGCCTGCTTTGCTGGGTTGGAACAATTAGACAAATGATGGATTAATGCTTTAGAATACAATCACACTTATCAAAAGTGCCAACGTCAAAACTCTGAAAATATCACCAGACTTTGTCCATTCAAGGTGGGTAATAAAGTTCTCATTTTCAACAAAGACCACAAATGAAAGGCAAATTAAGTTCTAAACATTTTGGCTCCTTAGTCTTTATAGAAAGTTTGGAAAACAATGCTTATAACCATAGTCTCCAGAAAACTCCATTATAGGATTAACATGAAGGGTGAGGAAAAGTAGTCTAGGGGAAATATAGAATTGAACCATGGGAAAAGTAGCATGACAGTTTTTGTGGTGGTAGTGTAGGGCCAGCCAAGGATGAAGTTGTAGTCTAGGGTGAGGAAAACAATCCTGCTGCTACTTTTCCCATGATAATCCCTCATGACAGGAACTCCCACCATGAAGACTGTCCTTGGGGAATGGCATAGCATGAAAGGTGAGGAACCCACACTACCACTGAATACAGAGCTTCAGAGGCACGACTACATGCCATCGAACATGTTAAATCTTTAGGTGGGAGATGTTGACATGGTTCTTTGGGAGCTGGTCGTCAAAGAAGGCAAGGTTATAAGCATAATTACCAGGAGATGTGGAGGAACTAGCATAGGGACAGATTGTTTTCCCACAGAGCCATTTGAACATGACTTATAGTGGTAGTTCTCAATGATTCCAAGAGCCAAACATTTCGGAAGAAATATAGAATTTCTGTTTGTTGGAGATCAAATGTAATATGGTCAATGTACTTCATGTATAAGCAGATAAGATCTTCTATTTTTTTTTGGTTTGGATGTATAAGCAAATTAGTGATCGCAGGTGTTCTTCTCGGTCATATGCAGTTCTCTTCTAGTCCTCTGCTCCAATTTAATTGCTCTTCTGCAGATCTAACATTCAGTCCCCCGATTTTGAATCTTGATGGTTTGCTGTGTATGTATTCCTTTCAAAACTGTCTTATGATATATTAGCCTGTTTTCAAGAGAGAACTATCTTGGTTGGCACTCATTTGAGGCTTTTGACCCCCACTTCTCTCCCCTCCACAGCTTCCCCACTTCCCAGTTCCCACCCAACTTAACAGGATTATCTTACCTTTTTCTTCTATTGATTAATGATTTATCTTTAGCCAGTCTAAATTTGTTGTAGCCTTTTGAACCACATCTGTTTCAGCACACATGTTCTATTTCAACTTACCTGGATTGGGTGCAAATCCTATCTATTTGAACTCTCTGTGATCCATCTGCCAATTTGTGCAATGTTTTCCAATCCCTGGATTCTTATTGCTTGATTAAACTGGCCTTAGTCTGAATGTTTGTAAATATAATTCAAGGATTTTATGTGCAGTAGATGATTTTGACAAAGTATATGTGGTGGGTGCAGCATGCTAGAAAGGAAATTAGGATCTGGTCGACCAAGTCTACACCCTGGCACTGTGCTGGTGGCTACTGCTGCAATGCCTTCCTCTTTTTTCTTTGGTTCTGTTGTGAGTATTTTACCTTTTATTCAGTTTCATATGCTGGCGTTTGTATTGTAACTTTTAAATTTGTTTGACGTTTTTTCCTTAATGCAAACCCTTGTTTGTTTTTTCCTTAGGTGCTCCTTTATGAGCATAGAAGATGCAGTGGCTCCCGAGGACTTATTTTGAATATGCCACTTGAGGTCAGAGCAACCTATGTGTCAGGACTCAACTCTTTTATTTTACAGCACCATTCTTACTGTGAAAACCAATTGCTGCACACATAGAAATAAATTTTAGTAGTGATGGACAACATTCATCTTTGAAGCACTACTGCTGATATGTTTCAAGCTATAAGAATATCCAGTATCTTACTAAACTTCTTGAATCTCATGATGTAATACAATGCTGTCTATCTATATTTGCTATGCCAGGAAGAGAGGGTTTTTGATTGGGAAGCCAAGTCTCTACGAAGTATGCATATTGGTGCACTTTCTAAACGTGTAGAACATGGAGCTGGTGGGCCTGTGGCACCAAATGACTGGATGGTTTTACACAAATGTGCTTGTTGTAAACCATCAACACCAAAATACTTGTGCAACCAGTCTCTAGGTAAAGAGAAACCATTTACAAGGGACTGGGGACTAGAACTATTGCCAGGAGTTTTTCTTGGAAGAGATATTTCACCTGTGCTTCACTTTGCAAACGAAGAAACCTGGGTAATTACACATCAAATACTTCATGGTCATGCTGAGTGGTTTGTGGGTCAGCTGGGTAGTGAAGTAAAGAGAGGGTTTTGGCTTGCCAAGCCAAATGCATCTGAAGCTTTGTTTTCAAATTCTCCACAAGAGCTTTGGCATGCCTTGATTAATGAGTGACTATTCATATATTACTTTCTTGTAGCCATCGTCTTTCTTCTCTAATAAATTCCAATTGTTAATAACTTTATTTTTGTATGTGTGACTGCCAATTGTCACCTTTCTGGAAGCTGAGAAAACATAAATGCAAAAATGTCTGAACAGTAATTTATTGTTTTGGTGTAAATATAGCTACACATTTCTTTTCATCACATTGCCAGTGGTTAGAGATTTTTCATTTGTCAGTGTTGGCAACGAGCTGGACCTTTCTTTCTTTTGGTCAATAAGTATCTCTTCTCTCTATATAGATATTCACTTCATAAGAAACTATAACTATAATGCAATGATAATATAACCATCCTTTGAACTGAATGCTAGCTGATGGCTACTTAGAGGGATATATTCTATACCTGACTTTTCTTTGGTAATAACTTTTTATGGTGGCTTCTTTCCCATATATAATACTTTGAGTTGTTTTTCCCTTTGATAAAATATTTTACGTTCATGTTGCCAACATACTAGTATGATAATGGTACAGCACAAGCCAGTATATTGTACTCATATTTTTAGGACCGATGACAAATCAAAAACTGAGAATCGCATACTACCTACTGGGCCCGAGGGCGATGACTAGACAGAGATATCTATATAGGGCTTGTGGTCTCGGCTCTAGAAAATAGTAGAAAGAATAATGTTACAAAAGCTAGAAACAGGGATGACAAAAAAGTAATTTGAGGTTACTAGAGAGTGTCTTAATGGGCTAGCTCTTAGTAACGTGCATGACATAAATAGTTTGAGGGTACTAGAGAGTGTCTTATTATGCTGGCTACTTACAGAGTGATATGGCGAAAAAAAAAAAAAACTAACTCAGCTCCAGATTGCCGCATGGATTTGCATATAGAATGGCAGCGATATACACAGGAAATATGGAAAATGGGCTTATTGAAGAAGGGGGGCTATCTAGGATGTACAGAGATTTAACAAAGCAAATTTAGATGTAAAGAGTATTTTTTTTTAAGCTTCCAATGAAACAAGTCCCTTAGAGGCTCTGTGAATAACCATTCTTCAATTGGGCTTATATGCCAAGGTCTGACGGGGCAATATTCTGCCAAAATTCTAATAGGATTGCACCCAACCTCATCTAACAAGCACAGTTGCAACAAAGGCTTATACAAAGTTCTGCAATGTACATTGCACTTATTAGCACTACAAACATAGAAAAGATGTATAAGAAAAGCTTCTTAAGGAAGTTTCTTGGAGGAGGAAGTACGCCCAAGTCCATATGGTTACAAATATAGAAACAATGTATAAAAAAAGCTTCTAAACAAAGTTGCGTAGAGGAGGAAGTCACGACACATGCACAATATTTAATGAAATAAAGCTCATGTGGTGTTTCATGTACTCCCTAAGATTATGCTATTATTAATTTTTTGTTGTGTTAAAAGAGTTTATTTTTTAGGTATAGGATAAAAAATGTAACAATTTTTAAGGTAAAACCTATTTTCAAGTTAGAAGGGGAAGCTTATTTATTAAAAAATCTAAACTAAATAGTAGAACTCAAGGATAGGAATTCTAGCTCTTTTTTTTCATAATTGGTACAAAGTTAAATATTTGAGTTTTGATCACATATTGTAAACAACTCAAAAGCATTGCTCGTTTTTGGTAATCAAGTATAGACATAAATGCACAAACATGAGATTTTATATATTTTTGTGATAACTTAACATGCATCCACTCTTTTTGGCTTAAGGTAGAGACCAAAAATAGTGAGAATGCTACAAGAATTCAATTGGATTGAAAACAATAGACAAGACCTTATAAATTAAAAAATAAAAATAGAATATAAAGCTCAAACACTCATGTTAATGAAAATTGCAATACGAAGTTACAAGATATACATTAATGAAAATTGAAATACAAAGCTTGTAACAACCATTGATTTCTATTCAACATACCAAATTAACATGACTAAATACAAAGTATGAATGACAATTCTAACAAGTCGGTATAAAATTACTATTCCTTCCAAATCTAAATATGTAAGACTTATTCTCTTTATTCTCTTACAAAGTTTTGCATGGTTAGATGTAAAATTTATACGTTAGTTCCTATGTTAAAATGAGTTTGCTTGCAATTCAAACAAGCCTTGAATACAAAATTGTTTGAAATAACTCATCTATAACAAAAGAAGCTTTAAATATAAATATTTGAAAATATATTTCAAAAGATGATTTTGATGTAGCATCTAGGGGTACTAGCAATCTTGCATCACCAAAAAAAAATATCGCTATTTTATTTTTGTTGTTTTCAACAAGGGATAATATGGGCTAATGTGTGGAAAAATAATTGTTTAATTTCAAAAATATGTAATTTTCTCCTATGATGATTTATAATTGTTATTTGGAGGCAAATTAGCTTTTGTAAGAGTTACAAAAGCATTTCGGAGGAATATTCCAATCTAGGTGTCCATTTCAAGGTGGGACAACTTTACATGCATGTCCTTGCATGTGCATTTTTATGATTTGCATGTTCTTGCATGTTGGGCACCCAAGCTTGCATCTTGGTGCATGTTCTTGCATGGAGTCATCAAAGCCATTAGAGATTAAGGAAACACCCTGTTCGACCAAATTTAATTGGTTGAGGTCTAGGTGCCCATGTGAAGTCTATGTGAGCATTTAGAATTTTTTATTATTTTATGATTTTTCATCAAATGGGGCGTGGTTTTCTAAGGAGGTATTTTGCATGTTTTGGAATACCACAGTGTTATTCTGCTACTTTTATATTTTGGTGCCTATTTATTGTGAGGTTGCCTTTTTGGAGAATGGGAGTTTAGCATAACATGATGCTGTTGGATTGGACAGAGGATTTGTGATTCCAAATTTGCAAATTTATGTGAGAAGATTGTGACTCCATATTGTTGATTTATGTAATTAGGAAGCCCATGTTGTAAAAGGGAAGCTTGTGAACTTCTGTATATTGCAATCCCAATTTATATTTGTTGCAATAAACTAGCATACATATATTACATATTAATATATATAAAATACGTCGAGAGTTATCATTCTCTAATTTTTTTTTGATTGATTTATCTTTTGCAATCAAAAATATTATTTATTTATTTATTTCTTTTACTTTATGCAAATATTTGAATTATTTTTATTATTTATTTGTTCTTTTTGTTTCATCAAATCTCTTTGATTTGATTTTTTCTTTTCATCAAATCTCTTTTATTTGTTTTTTTGTTTCATTAAATGTACTGTAGTTGCACATGACTTCTACCTGCTTGTCATTTTAAATGCAGCTTCAAAAACTTTACATAGATTGTCGAATGCTACTGTAGACGCCTTTTGGCGTAATTAGTAAATGATTTTTAATTAATGTTGAAATTTTAATCAATGTTTAAATGTATTTATTAATTAAATTTGATTATTTATAAATGTATTTGATGAAATTTAATTATATTATCCATATTTTGCATGCATGGTTACAAAGGCATTTGCAACTACTACATTTAAAACAAAGAAAGCTATAAAAGCAAAGCTCAATAAAGGAAAGCACAAAAAACAAAGCTAAGGATAAGATGCCATAGGCATCGAACTATTAAGAAACCGAAGCTAAAACAAGGAAATTTCTGCATTATGTAAAATGCTTTAAAATATGATTTAAAAGCATAAATCTATTGATAAATATTTTACTTTGCGACGAGTTAGTAGACGCCAATTTAAATGGGGAGAACAAAAACGTACACATACTCGTTGATGCCATTGTAATACGCCTCTCAGTGTAAATATATTATTTTTCTTTCATGCATATGTTGTGCAAATTTGAGTTATGTTATGAGTTTTCATATTTGTAAGGGGAGTCTCCTTCATCAGTGGTATTAGAGTGGGAGTTCTTGAGTGTGCAGACAAAAACGCCAATGTGAGGTAGTTTGCACTAGGACTTGAGGGTGGAGTGTGATTTTTGTTGCAGGTGTATGTGCAACTTGCAATAGTAACTACATAGAAGATTTATGGAGTAGAGGTTCTTGAGTGTGTAAATAGATCGTCGGATGTGAGGTAGTTTGCAACAAAAATTGAGAGTGTTGAGGATTGGAGTTGTGTGATGTGAGGTGAGGAAATTGCAGTAGTTGAGAGCATGGGATGGGTCTTGAGGAGGCTTGTAAGAATTTTACTTTAGGAACAATATTGGGAAGTGGAAAATAGGAAGTACCATGAATAATTTGAAAAGCTCCGGGCTGAAGTATATGTATTGGAAAAGATGATTGAGGACGTGAGAGTATGGGATGAGAGATACGAGAAGAAAAATGTTCTCATAAAAGAGGACAGCGAAGAGAAGACCAAAAAGAAAAAGTATTGCAACCCTTTGGAAAAGGTCAAAAGGATAAAACAAGAAGAGAGAAGAGTTGGAGGTAATTGTAATTATCTTTCTAATTATATTTTGAATGCAGGAAAGAAAGAAGATTAAACAGTGTCATGCATGTGGCACAAAAGGAGAAGAAGAGGATGAATATGAAGAAACTGATGAGCCTGGTTCTAAGGGATGTCTATTGGAAGACATGAAGGATGAAATTATAGAGGTTGCAATAGCAACAAAATAGTTGAGTGTAATGGAGAACATTGAAACAGTAATAGGGGAGGTAAAACTTGCATTTTGTGAGTTTATTGGTGATTTTGATTTGCTTATGAATTATGTGAATGAAATGGATAGATGTGAGGAGGCTAAATTTTTTGTTGCAACAGTAAGGAAAAGAGGAATAGTATATTTTGATGAGGTTGGAAACAAATCTAATTTGTGTTTGAATGATATGACGAGTGACACTGAAGAAAGAATTGTGGTAGTGAAAGATGCAACAGACAAAAATGAGGTAAAATTAGATTTAAATATATGTTTTGATGAGGATAATAATGTAGAAATGGATAAAGTTGTTGCAACAATGAATCAATTTAAGGAGAAACAGGAGGTGAAGGTAAAATAGGAGTTTGATAAAGAGGTTTGTATGAATGACAATTTGTTACAGGATGGAAAGGATGAATATTTTGATTGTGTTACTGAATTGAAATGGATGCAAAGAAGGAAGAAGGAAAGGATGAGTATCTTGATTGTGTTACTGACATTTATTTGCAGCATTGGTTATAAGACAAGGAAGTGACGACACAGTCGCATGTCTTGTAGAAGGCATGATGAAGGTGAAGTTGCAAGATGTAGCTGTGGAAGAAGAAGCAAAGAGTGTAGAAATAAATTGTCCGTTGGAGGACATATTACTAAATTTAAAAGATGGTAATGGAAATTTGCAGCATGTATTGTTGGAGGCATGAAAGAAGAGAGTAAATTAAAATTTGCAGTGATGGAGGAGCAACTTGAAGGTGTAAACCTTGAAAAAGAGAGACAAGTTGCAGCAGAGGAAGAGGAAGTTGTGACAATAGAAGTCAGAGGTAAAGTTTAATGAGTTTTGTAATGTTGAATTTGCATGTTGAAATGAGTAAAGAGTTAGAGGAGGATTGTATAGTGACAGAGTGGACTACAAATGTTGCATATCTTTGTGTAGAAGTTGTGAGAGATTATGCATTTGAGATTTGGTGGAGGTGGTCGGTTTGTGGTTGGTTGGATCCCACAAAGGATGTGAGGAGAAGAGGAAACCTTTGGAGGAGGAGGACGGTCTATGGTGGATGTGAGTCCATGAGAAGGATGAATAGAGTGCACACTTGGTGGAGAAGGACAACAAGTGTCCTAGCTAAGTGTTGGAAAAGGTAGAGGAAGAAATTCCTACTGTCTAATTCAATGATGGAGTTTGCTAAGGATTGCTTTCAATCTGAAAGGGTGGTACTACCACTCAACTCCATTTTGTGAAATCCTTATTCACAAAATTTCCTACCTTGGGTGTTTGATGCAGGAGCATCTAGGGGTACTAGCAATCTTGCATCACAAAAAAAAAAATTGCTATTTTATTTTTGTTGATTTCAATAAGGGATAATATGGGCTAATGTGGGGGAAAATAATTGTTTAATTTCAAAAATATGTAACTTTCCCCTATGATGATTTATAATTGTAATTTTGGAGGCAAATTAACTTTAGTAAGAGTTACAAAAGCATCTTGGAGGAATATTCCAGCCTAGGCGTCCATTTCAAGGTGGGGACCACTTTACATGCATGTCCTTGCATGGTGATTTTTATGATTTGCATGCTCTTGCATGTACTTGCATGGAGTCATCGAAGCCATCAAAGATTAAGGAAACATCTAGTTTGACCAAATTTGATTGGTTGAGGTCTAGGTGCCCATGTAAAGTCTATGTGAGCATTTAGAATTTTTTATTATTTTTTTATCAAATGGGGGGTGGTTTTCCAAGGAGGTATTTTGCATGCTATTTTAGAATACCACAGTGGTATTCTTCCACTCAAACTTCTATATTTTGATGCCTATTCATTGTGAGGTTGACTTTTGGGAGAATGGGAATTTAGCATAATAGGATGCTATTGGATTGGACAGAGGATTTGTGATTCCAAATTTGCATATTTATGTAAGGAGATTGTGACTCCATATTGTTGATTTAGGTAACCAAGGATCCCATGTTGTAAAAGGGAAGCTTGTGAGCTTTTGCATATTGTAATCCCAATTTATATTTGTTGCAATAAAATATATTATTTTTCTTTCATGCATATGTTGTGCAAATTTGATTGTGTTATGAGTTTTCAGATTTGTAAGGGGAGTCTCCTTCATCAGATCTCAAATAAGCAATACCCTTATTAATAGCCACTACTAAAATTATCTAGTTTGATAGTTGGTTCCTCAATTATTCTAATGTAGCACATTCACTTTGATCATGATGGATCCTTATAAGAAATTTGAAACCCTAACAATTCATCATTTGCTTGATGACAACCTCCATATAATACAATCTCCTCATGATCTTCGTTGTTGAAAATCATATATTTGAACTTGGAGTACCTTGAATGAAGAGTGGAGGAAATGATAAAATATCCCATGTCTTTAAGTATTGCTCTTGCAATGACTGCGACTTCATTGAGAACTTGCTTAATTCTTGTTAAAACTTGCACATCCCTTTTTGAGCATGCACTTATGATCTACAGGAAATTTTTATTATAATTTTATCATGACTTTTACTCTTTGCATGAAGCAACACACATTTTTCCACTTTAAACACATTATACACTCAAAACTTGGTCATCACTTGTCTCAATGTGCACTTGTTCAATTATGAGCCACTTTTTATTATGTTTTAAAGTTGACTTGGAACATTTTTATTTAAAGGAGAGCTCTAAGGATCATCATATCACTTTTTGTTTTCTAATTTTAAGATGACAATGGACAACTTACGAAAAGAAGTGGCCTTTTTTCACTTAAAACACCTTTTTGTGTTTTTGATTTAAAATTTTGAGGAAGCAAGGTGTGTAGGAATAACTTCCTACATTGATTTTGAAGGGAGTGATGTACAAAAAAAATAAAATTTGATCCAAACTTATTATAAAAAGTAAATAAACAATTATACCATAACACAATGATTTATGTGGAGAAAACCCTTCAAAAGAAAAAACCCACTTTGAAACTTGCACAATGTATTATCAAATTTGAAATAAGATTCCAACACACTTGTAATGAAAGTCTTTATAGGAACATTTCACCAACAATTAGACTAGAAAGAATTTTGGTAGCATTCCAACAACACTTGTGTATTCACAAATTCTCATACTAAATCCACTTCCTCAATTGTCAATTTATAGAATATTCAAATACATGAAACCATTAAATGAAAACCAAAACCATGAGCTAAAACCACTCTCAAATGTGGCGTTAAACTTGGCATATTCCATCATAAACTCCCAAAATATAGTGCTCCATTTTTGGCTTCACAATCTCCTCAAATCATGATTATGACGTGCATCATAGTGCTAGTCAAGATTTATAATATATCCCTCTATTCTTGGTTCGTATGTGTCATAAGAATATGTCATAGATTGTCATATGATCCCACCAAATTAGGGATCCTAGATCTATTAAATATATCCATTTAAATACTTCTTACAACACCTTACAAAGCATTGACACTTGGCAAATAATGCCACCTTAAATTCCCATGCCTGATTCTCATGTGAGGCTAATTAAAATAATAATAAAATATGATAATTTTTAATTAATACATAAAAAAGTCAAATAATAAATGAATAATTCTAAGAACTTGCAAAGGTTGAGACACTTTAATTCCTAGTAGAATTTTGGACATCTCTTGCAAAATATATGCACTTTTTTACTTATTACCTCTTTTTTGTATTTTTTACTTTTGACTTGGACATCTCCTTGTGAAGCATGCTTTTTTCCCCTTACTCCCCCCTTTTTATGTTTTTGAGTTTAAAAATAGGACATCTTTTTTATTAAGGTATGTGCTTTTTTGACTTATTGTCCCTTTTTGTTAAGTATTTGAGTTGAATTTGGACATCTTATGAATTCTTCTTCATCCAAGTCACTTTTTATTTTTTCTAATTTCATGTTGACATTAGACAACTTATGTAAAGGAACACCCTTTTTCACTTATGGGCTATTTTCACTCAAGTTTCAATTACAGTTGGAGACTCGATGGAGAGGAGCACTCCAATACACCATTTTTCATGACTTGAAACACAAAGTGTCCAACCTTTGGAGAGAATCCCTCTAGTATTTTTCCTATGACAACCATTTGTGGCTTCTCTTTTGCGTTCAAGCTCTATTTTTGCTTCATGTTTGATGGACATGAAAGCAAAACCCATTGATCATGTAAAAACATTGATCAATCATATTCACAAACACATAATAAAAGTATTTGGTTAAAAATTAAGCAAGAAAGACTTACATTCAACAAAAAGCAACTCCATACAAAAAACATTGAATGGGTACAATTTTTTTGTCCAGGGACATGACACATACTTGAGGTGTAATGAGAAATTTAGTTGTATTAACAATGTCTTATTAGTTGGGCATGGAGTTAGGCTATTCCTAGATCACTTAAACAAAATTTATCTTAACATTAGTAAACTAAACATATGATGAATCATAAAACTAGGGAAACACATAACCGCATGACATCAACAAAAAAAAAAATGAATACATTGATTTACAAACATGGGTGGAGGAAAATAAAATAGGTTACACAACCATTTGTAGTTTGAGAAAAGTAGTATCATGTTCTTACAAGCTACAAATTCAATCATGATAGCAAAAAATCTTTGAGATAATGAGAAACACCCATTGTAAAGAAAGGTTGGAGAGGACATTAGGGTTCATGCATGGAGATGATGGATGAAACGTGGAGATTCTTTTGACTCAAAGTGAACATGGTGATACTTAGTGCCAAAAGACTCTATTTGTACTTCTTGATTATACACAATAGAAGTCCAACCCAGTTTAGACATTTTGATAATGAAAACCTCATATTCTGGCTCCTCACAAACCTATCACTTTTCATCATCCATAATAGAAAACGATAAAAAATTGTAACATGTGCTCGCTCATTTAAAAAAAAAAATCACTACATCTTTAATGCACATAAAAATTATCAGATCTAGAACTAAATGAACCTCCAAGATTAGATTATATTTTTCATTTAACAATGATCTCACATCAAGATTTTGAAGGGAAAAATCAACCTCCTACATTAGACATTCTATCTCTAGACAAGATATCAATTGTGAAACTTGAGAGACTAAAATATTTTAGCCTTATCATGAGAAAGAACTTCAAAAAACCCATCAATGAAGAGAACAAGTAGTTTGATTCATAATGATCCCTTATGTAGTTGGGCCTTCTTGCAAGCTAGTAAGAATTGGAATGTAACCTTGTTCTTCAGGTGCTTGCATACCCTCATCTTCCTTAGAGGACATATGACATATTGGTGTTTTTCTTGTGTTTGGTATAACAATATGTTCTTCATCAACCAACAATCCTCCATCCACCTCAAGTAACTTGAACAAAGTAGATGGAGTAGGAAAAATATCCAACTATTTTTTTCTATCTCAACAATGTAAAGGAAAAAAGGCTTCCTCCAGAACATTGTTGCTCCATTGTTGGTTCCATCTAAACTTTCTCCTTCCTTGATTTCTTCTTTCCCTTTTCATGCTCTTTTTAAACTTTCTAATTCAATGAACATGCATAGGAATTAAGTAAATCATTGCACAAATCCTTCACCACTTTATCAAAATTGGGTTCTTATTCAATGTATCCCATCATAGAGTTGCCATCATATTCATCTAGTGGACATTAAAGGTCACTTGAAGTCCCTTGGTCTACATTTGGAACTTTTGATAGTTGTTTGAGCCTTTGCAGTTTTGGACATTTTCTTCCATCATGTCTATTAGTCTCTTGGAATTTGTAATAAATGTAAAGTAAAGAAGGTGCTCCCAAAGGTGGTTTTATTGACAAAGTAGGCAAGAAAGGCCTATTGTTGTGGTAAATAATAAGGTTTTGGAAGGAAATAAGACCAATTCCTATGTAATTGTTAGAAATATTGTCATTAATGTCAAAGGGAAGATCAACGTCACAATAATTGATGTCATTGTTGAATATCATTGATGTCAAAGAGATCATTAGTTTAAGAAGAAATCATGGATTAATAAAGCAACAATTATATAATGAACAAAGGCATCGATATAGATTACTAAGGCTAGAAATTAATGATGAATAAAGGCAATGAATAAGGAGAATAGTGCAATGATTTATATGTTATAAGTGATTAAAGGTAGTGAAGGTTCTTCATGAATATTCATGTTATATGCTAAAGGCAGAATAATGTTTGAAATATAAAATTAAAAGAGTCAATCATTATAAGCATCGATTGTACCTTAATAAAGGAGACAATTATATTCATGTTTAAATGGTGGTCGACCTTCATATGGAATCATGGATTTAAACATGTTTAAATTAGTCCAAAAAGATGGGATGTGGTTGTGTTTATAAAATATTAACAATAAAAAGGAAACACTAAAGTTAAAATGAGGCCGGCCCTCCTCATAGAGGCACCCCACTTTGGGGATTTAATATTTGAAATAAAATATATTTCTATTCGAAATTTGGCCAAACTCTTTGGGAGAGTCACATCTCTTGGGTGAATAGGTATTTGAAGGGGCATGGTAAAGGTATTTAAGAGAGGTGTGGAGTGCATTTGATAGCAAGAAATCATTAAATATCTTTCCTATTTAGAGCAGATCTTGAGGAAGAATAAAAGCATTTTTTGTGAGAACAAAATAGATCTATAGCATATTTTGAAGTGATCTATAGAAAATATTGAAATAGACTTGAAGACAGATTTATAGAAAACAATGTGCCTGATTTAGAGCAAAATTTGGATAAGAAATTGCATCATTTTGGAGGAGAGATATAAGGCAGATTTGGAGCAGATATATAAGGTGAAATTGAGTAGAGATTAAGGCGGAATTGGAGTAGAAATAAGTGAAGTTTTGGAGTAGACATTGGAGAGGTTGGTGCCTTCCAATTTAGAAGAGATTGGTGCCTCTTACTGAGTTGGTGCTTAGTTGTGGGGATTGGTGTTGTCGACTAGATCATGTTTAAATGGTGGTCGACCTTCATATGGAATCATGGATTTAAACATGTTTAAATTAGTCCAAAAAGATGGGATGTGGTTGTGTTTATAAAATATTAACAATAAAAAGGAAACACTAAAGTTAAAATGAGGCCGACCCTCCTCATAGAGGCACCCCACTTTGGGGATTTAATATTTGAAATAAAATATATTTCTATTCGAAATTTGGCCAACCTCTTTGGGAGAGTCACATCTCTTGGGTGAAAGGTATTTGAAGGGGCATGGTAAAGGTATTTAAGAGACGTGTGGAGTGCATTTGATAGCAAGAAATCATTAAATATCTTTCCTATTTAGAGCAGATCTTGAGGAAGAATAAAAGCATTTTTTGTGAGAACAAAATAGATCTATAGCATATTTTGAAGTGATCTATAGAAAATATTGAAATAGACTTGAAGACAGATTTATAGAAAACAATATGCCTGATTTAGAGAAAAATTTGGATAAGAAATTGCATCATTTTGGAGTAGAGATATAAGGCAGATTTGGAGCAAATATATAAGGTGAAATTGAGTAGAGATCTATAGAAAATATTGAAATAGACTTGAAGACAGATTTATAGAAAACAATGTGCCTTATTTAGAGCAAAATTTGGATAAGAAATTGCATCATTTTGGAGTAGAGATATAAGGCAGATTTGGAGCAAATATATAAGGTGAAATTGAGTAGAGATTAAGGCGGAATTGGAGTAGAAATAAGTGAAGTTTTGGAGTAGACATTGGAGAGGTTGGTGCCTTCCAATTTAGAAGAGATTGGTGCCTCTTACTGAGTTAGTGCTTAGTTGTGGGGATTGGTGTTGTCGACTAGAAATTGAGATATATCATAAAGGGTAATGAACTAACTATAGTAACCACTAAAACTATAATTCAATACCAATTCTCAATCCAATTCAATAAATGAAGTACACTCAACATAATGAAATCAATTAACAAACAAATTCCATTACCTTCCCTGTGTCAAACATGATTTACCTCCATTGTTCTTTGTCTTGCTTTGCTCTTAGTTATGTGTGTACTACTTTGCTTCAAGCTCAATACGAAAGAATAAGATGAACAAATGCAAAACACCAAAGATTTGTGGTTAGCCATTAAAGAGATATGAGGGATGATTTTATAGAATTTAATTTGAATGGATGATTAGGATTAAGAGGTGGATGATCAAGATCAAGGGTCAAGAATCCTTGAGATGAATTGATGAACGAGTTAACTGACTGCAAGATTCTAGTTAACTACTTGCATGGGGAATTGATTGAAGAGTTAAGGGATTTGATTGCTTCGTTAACTCTCATTGAGTAGGAGTGAATTGATTTGATTGATTTAAGTGGACTGCAATTGATTATCTAGCCGACTGGAAGAGAGTGTTTGTTGCGAATGAGGTGGAAATGCATGAGATAATAATTAATTAAATGAATTAATTATTTGAGGAATGTACAAGTGGGAATTAGATAAATGAGTGGATAATGTTGAAAGGAAATAGGATAATTAAATAATTAAAGTAATTATTTAATATAGAAAGTGGGTGAATGTGGAGAATTAAATAACTAATAATAATTATTTAATTAATTTAGAGGAATAAAGATAATTAAAGACTAAATAAATAATATTTGTTTAATTAATCAGGATAGAATAACGAATTAAATCTACATAATTGAATAAATCATATTTATTTAATTAATTGGGAAGATTAATGATAAAGTGAATTAATTAAATAACATAAAGTCATTTAATTAATAGTGGGATATGAATTAGATAATAATTACATAATTTAACATTATTTAATTATCAGGGAAAGATGATAGTGTTAAAATGTTACTTCACAAGCTAGGATAATTTTAGGTATCTACATTTTTCCCCTCCTTGATACAATGCATTTTTATAGTGTTGTGTCAAAGAAAATTCAAAATTTCATGTTTAGGATGTGCCCCAGTATGCCCTGGTGATGTCGAGATAGCATGGTGCCCCCTTGATAAATTTTACAAATTTTTAAAAATTCTAGAAAATCTGAGAAATTGTTTCGACAAGCTAATTTGATAGTGTTAAGTGCGTTGGCAGCAAAAAAATGATTTTAGGCCACTTTGGGTGTTCGTATTAGCATTTGAATGTCAGGATTGATGCATTCAGTTATAAGGGGGGGGCACAATGCCATTAAAGGTCTATAAATAAGCCTTAGGGGGTCAAAAATTCTCATTTGTGCATTTGAGTTTTAGAATTTTGAGTGGTCTAGAGAGTGAGTTTTGAGTAGAGTAGTGGAGTGATGGATGGGATTCTAAAGAGTTCACATTGTAGATGGCATGTTCGGACCTTCAAGCGACTCAGGGGATTGGGCAACATGGTACTACCCTATTTTTTATTTGAATTATTTATATTTTTAGTAGATTTTTGGGCTCAAAATTGAGAAAATAGATGTACAGTTTCTACACTGCAACTATAGTCGCATTTGTTGTAATTGTAGGGTTGTGTGATGCATGTGTGAAGTGTGCCACAATTGTTCTATGGGACCGCATTTGTAGAAAACTCGCAACTATTTATAGACCTGCAAGTGTAGGAAACATCACCTCATTTGTTTAGGTGCACCACAAATGAATGATAGTGCACCACATGTGTTAATGTGCACCACACTTGTAGAAAAGTGCGACACATTTGACTCTTAATAATTTAAATGCATTTTTAGGAAAAAAATTGCAAAAGGTCCAATAGGTTTATTTAAGTGTCTCGATTGATGTAATGTGTCATTTGAGCACAGGTAAGGCTATTACCGATCTATACTCAAGAGATTCGACCATCTTCATTTGTATTGTAAGATCATCTAAATGATATAGATAGGAGCACTTTGCATGCACTGAGATTGTACAATGTGACATTCATGCCCGCGATTCAGGCTAATTGGGGACTACTGACTACACTAGTCGAGAGATGGTACTTGAAGACTAGCTCTTCCACTTATTGACTAGGGAGGCCACTGTGACGCTTGAGGTTGTATGGCACATCTCGTGGATCCCTATTCATGGTGAGAGGGTGGTGTATGATCCTAATTCTAGATTGGTTGCTATGTAGAGGTGCTTTGGGATAGAGGATCTCAGAGTGGAGTATGAGATTTGTTGGGACATATTAGGAGATTGCTATGAGCGATTGATCATTATGGTATGCAGCGTGATAGCAGGTGTAGTAGTACTAGACCAATAGGTACAACTTTCCAATTAGATGGGGCTGGGTGTTAGCTGACATGATGGATGAGGGTACTATATATTCCTGGGGCCCTTGTATCTTGGCGATGTTATATTTTCAGTTACATGATGTGGCTTACAAAGGTGTGTGCTCTATTGGTTGTGAGACCACTTTGCTCATGGTATGGGCATGAGAGCATATCACAATTTTCAGACTAGTCACTGTGAGGGATCTTCCACCTAGGTTACTGTATGTATTCATTTATAGAGGATCATTTACTCAGACACACATCGACGACATAGGCTATTGAAGGCACACTATAGACTTGAGTTCGATCAGTCTGTTGTAGTGCCTGTGTTTGCAACATCCACCCTTGCACTCCATTGTACATACAACTGATCGAACTCATGGATGGAAACCCGAGGGCTAATCAATGGACCCCACTGTGCTACCTCTCGAGCTAATCTCACAAATATAGCTAGTTTGACAGGCTCTCCCTATCGCTTGCCGAATTATCTTAGCAACCTGTCTAATAGCAACATATTATTGAGAGATAGTTATTAGACAGGTTGCTAAGATAATTCGGCAAGTGATAGGGAGAGCCTGTCAGACTAGCTATATTTGTGAGATTAGCTCGAGAGGTAGCGCAGTGGGGTCCGTTGATTAGCCCTCGGGTTTCCATCCATGAGTTCGATCAGTTGTAACCTGTACAATGGAGTGCAAGGGTGGATGTTGCAAACACAGGCACTACAACAGACTATGATTCCTAGTGGGAAAATCATAGGCCAATTCCACTCATAGGTTTGTAGGGGAGAGGGTTGGTGCAAGGTGATGATGGAGGCAGAGGTGGAGGACAAGGGGATGGAGATGATGATGGAGGTGGCGGTGTCAGGGATGGAGGGAGAGGTGGTAGGAGGGGTAGAGGTGGGCTTCCACTTGTTGTTCCCAGGCAACTACCTCCTATCTAGGAGGAGAGTGAGGAGGAGGATCCTCCTTGATAGGAGGCATGAGGAGAGTAGGAGATGGAGGTGGAGGTATATGTGGTCGTGGAGGAGGAGGAGGCCACTTGAGACATGGCTATTGATGAGGGTCTTTAGGATGTTCTGGTCAGAGAGGCCATCCAGGACATTATGGAGGAGGAGGCTAAGGAGAGGGCACCTGATCCTCAGATGGTTGTAATCCAGGCTCAAATTCAAGCACTGCAGTCACAGATATAGGGGCTATAGGAATAGGTTTCCCAGTTGACAACATAGTGTGACATGGAAATTATTCGAGCACATAGGGCTTAACAATGGTTGCTTAGTTTTATTGATACTTTCGGTGGCTCTAGTGCTAATTTTTCTCGCACATTCTGTCGGACTAGTAGGGAGGCATAGTACTACAAAGATCTATATGAGGATGTGGTGTCACCATCTCAGAGGGCATCGAGCTACACCTAGAGCCAGAGTCAGAGCATATCGCACTCATGCAAGTCATAGAGTAGCGGTAGGGAATCCGGGCTAAGGAAGTCACCATATTAGTCACCTCATCACTCACATAGAGATCAGCCAGGGACATCAGGGTCAGGACAGAGAGAGGATAGGCCACCTTCAGGACAGTCACCATTAGAGGATAGGGGTAGCACAGGCTAGCCTGATTTTGTATATGGAAATATGTATATTTTGATTGAGCCTGTGAGCTCTATTTTTTATAGTCACTTGATTTTGTACTATGACACATTTTTTGATATATATATGAGATGCACCATTTTTGGTAGCGACTACATGTTGTGTATGTTTCTATGTGATGGATCTATATGATATGATTTTATATTGAGCATTCTATGGTTATGTGATGATTCATATGTGATGTGCATTTGGATACATGATGTATGCTTCTATTGATGTATGGATGGATGCACATGATATTGATTTACGTTATATGATCTATATGTAGGATGGAATTATATGTTTAGGACATGTTATGCTATGTTTTGTATGATTCTATGTGGATAATGATTCTAATAATGTAATGCAATTCTATCTTCTTTTTTGTATTTTTATGTAGTGTACATGACCTATGATGCATGTGATGATGTATATGATGTACTAGCATGATTATGGGTGCAAGATAATGTAGCTAATGCATTTGTTTTTGTGTGTCATAGAATGCCACTAAGATGACTACATGGACTGATAGAAGAAATGTTTATAAAGAGTGAAGAACAATTAGATGGACCATCCATCCAAATCAAGATTGATGTATGATTGATAGTATCTGAGCTTTTAGTATTGCACATTTTTATCATCATACAACATTTTATTATGGGACAAGTGGATGTATGCACACCAAAGCATGAATTTCAATGGAAGATTTTGTTTTTGTTTGCCTAAAGATTTGGATATATGGAAAAGTGGATATATGTACACCAAGTTGAGACAAACCTTGGTGACGTTATTATATGTTGTTAAAGATTCAAACACATCAAACAAGGATTGCCCATATTCATATTAGTAGCAATAGAAGCTTGTTGGAATATGTGAGGAAGTAGCAATAGGGCATGTTAATCCTGATGCAAGAAAGCGTTAGTTGAACTTTGACTTGCATAGGATGTTTTGATTATGCTAATTGGAACCCCCATCACACAAAAGGACCTTAGTTGCTCTATTCATATTATCAAGACAAACCACAAAAAAATCAACAGAAAGAAATGTCATGATCCATCGTCGTTACTCTAATCGCTTGTGGATATCATCAAGTAGCATAGGAACATGACATAAGATAAATTAGATAAGATAAGACTTAACTAGACCAAATGAGTCCACAACTATTTAGATCTTCTTGTCCATTGATATGTGTTTGATATGATTCAAAAGATTGTATCTGATTTAAGGAGTGAAACATTTCGTGTAAGACGTCTGGTCTGGTTTCGATAATGTAATACCTAGTAGACAAATGATTTTTGATAAGATAGATATATAGAAAATTGGTCATCTAGGTTGAAGGCTAGTTTGGTAGTTTTTTCTGTTATTCCATGATTTGTTAAGTTTAGTTTCTGTAAGATGTTCCATTTGTGTTTTATCAACATGTTAGTTCTTGACAAGGGATAGTTTTACTATGGAATTTAGATTGTGATGAAATGTTTATTATGATGGAACCTAAGGGAAAAATCTAGGCCTTGGGGGCTCATCAATAATGGCCTTGCCTATGTATACACGCAAAGGCTACATAGTTCAATAATTTGGACTAACATTAACACACACTTAATGGCCAATGTTTTTGAATTTTTTGACATTTTATGACTGTTTGAATTTTTTTAAGGAATATTTGGATGTTTTTGGATTTTATTGAATGTTTTGATGTTTTTGTATTTTATTGTGAATTTCCTCTTATACAGTATGTCTAAGATCCTTTTGAAAATCTAGGTCGAGGATTGCCCCCAGTCAAGTACATGACTAGTTATTATGAAAGGGATGAATATGGTAAGCGGTTGACGCTAAATGTCAATCATTCTTAGGCCATGATAGGGGTGAGAAATATTTATTATGAAAGAGCCTATGCTCGATTTATTATGAATGAAATATAATAGAATAGTGATAGATGGTAGATCGATAATTGACTACACATAGCTCCTCTTTGCTAGGTTTTCACCATGGTACTTATTCAAAGCAGTACTAAATTGGTTTTCACTATAGATAAGATTATTTCTCTTTTTCTTTTCTTTTTTTTCTACTTTTTTTGATTTTTTCTTTCTATAGGATCTTCGAAAGTCATGGATAGTAGTTACGAAGGTGCGTGCTTATTATAGGATCAAGCAGCGGTTCACGTTCATGAGTAGCTAGTTGATAAGTGTTGGATCCATAAGCTGTAGTAATGATGTAGGGACCCAACTGGTTAGATTCAAACTTTCCTAGTTTATCTCACTCCAATTGGTTCTTGGGTTCTCTTTTAGGACTAGATCACCAATGTTGAACTGTCAAACTTTGACCCTTTTGTTATAGTTATGACATAGATGATTCTGATATGCATGTAGATGGACCAATGCAATTTGTCTTCTTTCATCTAATTGTTCTAGCTCATGTAGTCTGGTAATTCGGTAATCTTCATCATCAATGAATTGCTACATAAAAATTCTCAATGATGGTAACTCAACATCGATTGGAAGGATAGCTTCATAACCAAAAACTAGGTAATGGGGTGTAGCACTAGTAGGAGTATGAATGCTTGTACGATAAGCCCATAAGGTTGTATTTAGCTGAATATGCCAGTCTCATCCAACATCATTGACAGTCTTTTTCACAATTTTTATGATGGTTTTACTCAATGCCTCCGCTTGACGATTACCTTGGGGATAATACCGAGTAGAAAAGTGATACTAGATATGGTACTTTTCACATAATTCTTGGACGTCCTAAGTTTTGAAGGGATGACTGCTATCTGTGACTATAGACAAGGGAACACCATATCGATATATGATGTACTTTAGGATAAATTTCACAATTTTCTTACCAGTGATGTATGTCATAGGTATAGATTCAATCTATTTGGTAAAGTATATTGTTGTAGTAATGATAAACTTGTGGCCATTATAAAATGTAGGGTGGATTTTTCCAACAAGGTTGAGTCCTCGTTTAGAGAAGGGCCATGGTGATGTAATCAATAGCAGTCCCTATGTTGGTGCATGTACAAGATCTTCATGTATCTGACACTACCGACATTTCTTCACAAAGTGATAGGAATCATGTTCCATTGTCAACTAGTAGTACCCAGTCTTCATGATCTTCTTAGCAAGGGTAGGACCACTAGAGCGAGCTTCACATATACCATCATGTACCTCGTGTAAAATCATTTTTGATTCTTTTGTATCGAGACATCTAAGCAGATTACTATCTAAACTACGACAGTATAGGGTATCAATGATGATAATGTATTTAGATACTCGTCGGGTAAAGGTTTTTCTTTGATTATTGGATAAGTCAAGAGGTAGGATTTGGTCATGTAGGCAATCGTATGTCTTTGTACCATGGAGAATCAAGACCAACAATTTTGCACACGAGCTCAGATTCAGGGACATCAAATGCAGGGATCAACAATTGTTCCACTAAGAATTCACATTGGTGCACATTGTTAGGTATGTCCAAGAGAGATCCTATAATAGCCATTGCAATGGTTGCCTTGTTCTAAACCTATGGGATTTGATCGAATATGTTTTCATCAAAGTACTCCTTAAAATTGTCGACCATTTTCTTGTAAGGCACAAGTTTGTCATCCTTTGTTTCATAGTCGTCATTGACCTGCCAAAAAATAGCTGTGAACCATTGTAGACATGCGGGTGCTTGATTTTCTATTTTATAGTTTTTTTAAGACCTATCAACAAAGCTTCATACTTGGTGATGCTATTAGTGAAAGGAAATGCTATCCTATAAGACTTAGGGATTATATCCCCTTCTAGTGTTATGAAGAGAACTCTTGCACATAAACCATGGTGGGTGTAGGATCTACCAAAGTATAGCTTCCATGTTGTAGATGTTTCTAGTGTAAAAATTGCTTCATCAGGAAATTTTGATTCTAGAGGTTGAAATGTAGGAGTAGGAGCATCAGCTAGCTGATCTGCTATTATCTATCCTTTTATAGCTTTTCTTTCCACATTCTTGATATCAAACTCGTTGAGGAGCATTACCCATTTCACCAATCTACTTGTTAGAGTTTCCTTACTGAGTGAGTACTTAAGAGGATCTATCTTTTCTATCATCTTAGTTTAGAGATTCAACATATTATGTCAAATATTTTGTGTTGCAAAGACTATAGCTAGATAGGCACACTCAATAGGAGAGTAATTGAGCTCGTACCCCACAAGTGTATGATTGATGTAGTATATTGCTCCTTCCTTACCATTTTCATCATTTTGTGCCAATAGAGATCCTAGTGTTGATGATGTTCCTGGTACATACAGGATAAGTGGCTTCCTATCAATAGGAGGCATCAATACTGGTGGTGATAATAGGTGATCCTTGATTTTCTAAAAGGCTTATTGACAGTTGTCGGTCCATTTGAATAGAATGTCCTTTTGAATTAGATACTGAAAGGGATGACACTTGCTCTCTAGATGTGCAATGAACCTTTATATTGACTACAGTTTACCTTGTAGACTTCTTAGTTGTGTCAGATTGCAAGGTGGAGGCATGTTGATAATAGCTTTCACCTTTATAGGATCAACTTGAATGCCTTTGTGAGAAACAATGTACCCAAGGAGCTTCTCGGAAGTAACTCGAAAGACACTTTTTTGATTTTAGCCTGACTTTATACTCTTCTAATCTGGTGAAGATCTTATCTAGGAAAACCAAATGATAATCTCTCATAAGGGATTTTACTAGTAGGTCATCAACATAATCTTCCATTAGTGTGTGCATCATGTCATGAAAGAGTGTAGTCATAGCCCTTTGATAGGTAGCTCCAACATTTTTAAGTTTGAAGGGCATGTAATTCCAATAGTAGGTACCCCATGGATAGGTGAATGATGTCTTATATTGATCCTCGAGTGCAATTTTTATCTGGTTGTAGCCAGAGAAGCCATCCATTAGTGAAAACATCTCATATCTTGTTGTGAGATCTACAATCATGTCTATGTTTGGTAAAGGAAAATCATCCTTCAGACAAGCTTTATTCAGATCCCTAAAGTTGGTGTAGATTTGTATGCCCCCAGTTAGTTTGGTGACTGGTACCAATTTGAATTCCATTTTGCATAATCTATTAATCTTATGAAACCAACATTTAAAAGTTTCTTCAATTCAACTTTGACTAGTAAGGTGATTTGTGGATGCATCTTCCTTTACTTTTGCTTGAAATGTTTTTCATTTGGAAGCAAAGGTAAATGGTGGAGGACTAACTCAGGGTCGAATCTTGATATGTTTGAATAAGACCATGCGAAGTTGATCTATCTTTCAGTGAAAAAGTCTGTGCAATTTGACTTCTCTATATCTGTCAAGGATGTTGCAAAGTGTATGATCTTCAGATTCTCAGGTGTACTGATGTTGACTTCTTTTGAATTCTCCACCAACATTGGGGATTTCTCTTGAATCGTGGGAAGTAAGTACAACATTCCATTATTAGGTGCCTCAAAGAGGTTTTCACCCTCAAATATGTCCTTTATCTTGTCTTTTTCTATGTCTAAAATGTGCCTTTCGATTTTTACCTAAAGACTTTTTTTTTTTTTTCTTTCTATTTTGCAATTGGAAGGTAGGATAGACTCCTTGTGGTATGCAGTAGTATTGAGGTCTATAGTGAAACCAACCTTGTGATCCCCATGAGGTATACCTTCTTGAAGTCACATGAACTCAACAATTGCTTCATTGGTTTTGAAAATATCTTAGCACGACGAACCTTGTTGGTCCCAATCAATTAACTAGGGATGGACTAATGACATGTTATCATTGTTGTTTGCAAAGCTTAAGTATGAAGTATAAATGGTACAAATTAAGGAATCATCAGGGTCCCAAAAGGTATTTATCTAGGCTTGGACCTCAATAGTTTGATCGGTAGGGGATTCGGGTTTAGTACTATTCCTAGAAGTCTTAACAAATTTAGAAGCGTTAGTGAGTTTCTTTGAAGATACCTTAGTATGAGGACATTCACTTTTAGTGGTGTGTAACCTAACCCTTTGTTCTTTAGCCATTTTCTCATCAATATAGGCTCAATCATCCCTTGTTTTTGCACTCCTAGGCCACTGTGACCATCATAGCCCTTTTGTCTCATGATGTCAAAGCCTTTTCCATACTTACCAGTGGGTAATTCAGCATGTATTTCTTCCTCTTTGTCTCTATAAATCCATTTAGAGAGGTCTTCATCAATACATTCTTTTCCTTGCTTTCCCCGCTTGGTGAAGGTTGTAGGAGGGTGATATTGAATTGTTACTTTAGGATCCTTTTTGATATGGTGTGGCTTACCATAGTGTTTTGGTGCAGCTGGTAACTTTCCCATGTAGAATAGGTTTTCAATGTTGTACTCTCCACATCCATCATCATGGACCTGAACCTTGCTTTCAGGGTATGTTTTAGGTAAAGCCAAAGCTTTTGATGAGGAAGCATGGTCGATATAATGTGATGTGGTGGAAGGAAAAGCTTCACTATGACTAGGTACTTGATGTTCACAGGTACCCCTCAAGTTGCTGCAGTATTGGAATGGGCTAGGATTAGTAGAAATAGTAATCTTTGTGCCATTATATGGAAATTTTAGATATTGGTGATAACTTGATGGGACAACCTTCATGGCATGAATCCATGGATGTCTGGGGAGAAGGTTATAAGCAAGTCCATGTCCAAAACTTGAAACACCACATCTTGCACAACATGTCCCTCTCTGATTGGAAGAACAATGTCCTTGGAGGAGTGCTTTGCATCATCATATGCTCATATCACAATCCTTTTTGAATCGTTTATACAAGCTTTAAAGAATCCCATAGTAGTAACAATTTTAAAGTACATATGTTCAACCTAGCTTCACCATCTATCATAACTCGTCTGATTTTATGATTGTTGATGTATACTTCAAGATGTAAAGGTTCATTGTGATTAGGCTTTTGTGAAATACAATCATGCTCAGTGAATGTTACATGATGGGTGGTAGCTAAGAACACTACCATGACCTGAAATTGATTTACGTTTAGGTCAGTTGGAATGGAGGAATCCTATAATGCTTTATCTAGGATTGCCTTATGCTCAGGGGAGATGCGTAGAAACTCGAGAATTGACATATGAGTAGGGATTTCCCTAGATGATCTAGTAAATTATATTCATGTGTCAATTGGGACATAGAAGGGGCTCCTTGCAAAGTCACCTTCGATCATAGGGTAGTAACTACGGGTGATCCCACAATACTAGTTTACAATTCTGCTGAGGAAGGAAAATTGCAAAAATGCACCCATGAAAAAATATTAGTTTTTAGGGGTTCGCACGAACTGGGGTGTTTGTATGGACCCAAAAGGGGTTCGTATGGACCTTGGTTTGAGTGAACCCTATTTAATGATGGGACCCACTTTTTGGATTTTTTTTGAAATGAAGACAATGGAAAATTCATAAAAAGGGGGGGTTCGCTTGAACTAGGGTCCATACGAACCCCCCCTTTTCCCCCTTCCCCTCCTCTTCTACCAAATCTTTGCAAAAAATTTCCTTTCGAAGCTCAGGTTGAGGATGAAAATGGATGAGACTTCACAGACCCAACTAGATGATGGTAGTCCTTAGAACGAGCTATCCATCGAATATAATTTTAATATGTTTTGGTTTTATTATATTTTTTTTTAGTTTGATTAAACATAGGTTTTTCACTGAAAATCAAGCTCTTTGTTTTGCACATGTGGAAAAATAGTAGATTATCAAAGTAAAATTATGAAAAATATGCTCAGGCTAGGTATTGATGTCCTTGATCCAGTAAAAAAAATTGAATTTTGATACATATAATTTTTTTTATGTTGTATGTGGTCCACCTATGTCTGAATTGTAATTAGTTTGACTTCGAAACTTGATTAAGGAAAAAATATTCAATAAAACACTATGAAACCAACTTGTTAGATATCGTAGTTACAAATCTAAATTAAAAAAAAAAAAAATTTATCCTTCATAGAAAAAAATCATGTTGTTTACGGTGAGCATCACTCCTTAAAAATGATTTTTATTGATAAAAACCAGTTTTTGAAGGAGATGGAAGAAGAAATGCAATATGATTAAAAAAAAAATTAAAAAATATATTTAGAATCTACAGACAAAATTTCACAAATCACTAGATCGCATTATCTTCAAATTCCTCGTGGTTTAGCAACTATAGGTGCCGAAAAGTGAAGATTTAGTTAAAAAATTCACTTCAATGTCCAATTTGGCCAAAAATTGTAAACTAGTATTGTGGGATCACCCCTACACATTCAAGATTTTTATTCTTTATAGTGATGGTGGATATATTCTTATCAGATTGTCAGATATTGTTAACTGTGTACTGGTAAGCAACACTGGTATAATTAGCTTGGTCTTTTCCACTTGTTCCTGAATTGGAGGCTTTCCTTGATCCATGAGTCTATGAAGGATCTTTAAAGATTGTGTGTGTAGACGTCCAATTTGATCACTTCCCTATGATCAAACACGTCTCCTTGTTCATCCGGTTGCTCATCCCCTATGTCAATATTAATTAAACCATTTATTTAATTAACACCCTGCATCTTGCATAAGGGTCCTAAAGTATTTAATTTAATACTTTACCCCTCTTCCTCCTCTAAATTAAATAAATATACCCTTTTATTTAATTTAGTCATATCCCCCTTTTTAAGTTAAAATTTATTTTTAATTCCTCTTTTCTCTCTCATGGTCACATCCTCCAACTTTTGCAAGTTGGTCCCCTAATCCATCTTAATCACTTCATCTTCTTCTAATTAACAAGGGTTAGCATGTGCACACCCTTAATCATCATTAAGGTCACATCCTCCATAATTTCCCACTTGCTTCTAATGAGTCATTAGTCCATCTAACTAAGTACTTGTACAATCTTAATCATTTGATTAGCCTAACCTAATTCTCATCCTATTTATGGCATATGTCCTTGAGTCAACCTTATTAAAGGCTTTCTCCTTTTGGACAAGGCATTCCACTTCCCCATGTGAATTTTTAATTCACCTTTTAATCCCCCAAGGCACCCAAAAGGAATTTTTAATTCCTTCACTTCTCCCCACATGTCCACTTATTCTTTATTCTTTCCCATCTCCCCATGAAAATATTTGAGGAATTTTTAATTCCTCACATATCCTCTCACCCACATGGGGACAAGGACCTCCTTTATGAGGAGATCTTGTCCAATCCCAAGGTATTTTGTACCCCCCTCCATGTCATGTCCTTCTCCTTCCACCTCATGTCCACTTCACCTTTTAGGGCTATCTCACATGCCACATGTCAAGATGTGAGGGCTTGTGAGTTCTCAACTCACCTTAGCCCTACATCTTGATATTTGGTGGCTCAATCTTGACCCTCCATTTCCCTTAGGAATTCTCAAAAATCTTATAAATACCCCCTCTTTTCTCTCATTTTGGGGAGATCATTTTGCTAGCCAAATTCTTGCAATTTTGTTTCTCAATCTATACTTAGCCATTTTCATGTTTTCATCCACTTGCACTCATCCTCACAACATCATTTAGCTTGCATCTTGTGCCATCCAAGGAGCATACACATCAAAGATCAAAGGGCCAACCAAAGGATTGATTCGATGCAAGGTATAAAGTTCCATTTTGTTGTTTTTATCTTGTTTTGTTTCCAACTTAGGCTAATCTTGAGGTGTAGGTTGTTTTGGTGTTTATTTGCACTCTTTTACTTGCTGCTCATTTTCTAACGCTCACATTCGACCTATCACAGTGTGATCTGTGTTTGAGGATCCCTATTGGTTGTCAATTTGTATATCTCCTTAACCTATGTGATCTTGGATATTGTTTTTTCAATTTAAAGCAAGCGAATGTTTTGTGTCCTTTCATTTTGTGATACTCAAAAAAATCATTGTCATTCCACTAGGACGATTTAAATGGTCCTAGTTCACAATATCTTATTTCCGGTAATTAAATGACATTATTTTGGAGTAGTTTCTTTAAAACTTTCTCAATAGTTTCCTCTATGGGCATGTATTTCTTGTCACAGTTGGGTAGTCCTTGGAGGACCATGTTGTGTTGTGTTGTGAACCACATTGGTTGTCTACTCATGTTTCTATGGTGGGTTATTATTGTTTGTCTTTGTAGGTCCTTTCAAAATTATCATAGGATGAGCTTTGTTAATGACTTTTGCATCTACTATGCCATCATTTGTCACATTTTTATTGTGCGACCAAAATTTGTTCTTTAGTTTGAATGGTTGGGATAACTATTGTTCCCCTTAAAAAAAATTGACTAGCCCTTTGCCAATAAGGGCTCTCTCGATGGAGAGACCTTTTTTTATGACCTCCTCAAATGTGTTCGAATAGTGGATTTGTAAGTGAAACATCACCTCCTTATTAAGATTTTCCACACATATCTATACCAGTTGTTTTTCTAGTATGTGGCATGGACACTTACTAGCAAGGCTTCTCCACCTTTGTAAGAATGTAGTGAAGGTTTCACCATCCTTTTGTTTTCATTGCATAAATTGATAATTTTGATATCATTTGAAATGTTATACAAGAAGTGTGTTATAAACTTGTCCATTAATTCACTCCATGTTCTGATGCCTGGAGGTAGATGTGTGAACTATTCAATGGCTTGACCTCAAAGAATTTGTGGGAAAAGTATCATTAATTAGGCATGTTCATATGCTACATCCAAGGAGGTCGTATGAAACTCTCACATGTTCGATAGGATCTCCTTTCCTTTTATACTTGTCATGCTTTGGTATGATGAAATTTGTTGGAAAAGGAGGCATATAGATGCTCCTATTAAATAGGTAAGGAAATAAGTCCTCTATTGAGTATGTTTTCTTATTTCCAATTACTTGTATATTTGACATTTGTTGTTGTAGGGTTTGTAGCCGTTGAGCTATAAGATCCATAAGCGGTGGTGTCGTAGGAGTTGTGTTTGATTGCAGATATTGTGTCAAACCCTATGAAGGGTTTATGAATGAGTTGGTGTTTCCAGTTATAAACTCATATACAATAAATTACATTTAAAATATGTAAAGAGTATCTTTCTGTTCATGTTTTCATAAAATATCATCACTAAAAGATCATTATTTAATCCCCTATTTTTAAACTATATATGCTCATTCTCATAGATGTTCATACAAATATCTTTCTTTAATCATACATAATATTCTTATTTCAAACTCATTGATAAGAAAATAACTAGTTTAGAAAAACAAATAGAACACACTTGTAGTCCCAACTATTGACTGCAACAAGCTGCCTCTTAAGACCTCTCAACAAGCTGCCTCTTAAGACCTCTAGCTTTGCAATGCATTATCCTTCACTTTTAGTACAATTATCCACTTTCTTGGTAAATATTATCAAACCTCTACTACATTGTTATCACTATTTTTAAATTGATATTCAAACTCTAAAAATTTAAGAACACTACACTTGGACACTGCACCTGTTTACCATGGTTAACAACCAAACCAAACAAAATACAAGCTTCTAGTTTTTATAGACAAAACTACTCCACTTTAATGTTTCCCACTATTGCCCAATATGGCACCTCATTTATGCAAGATAAAACCACTTTTAAGTTTGATAACTGCCTCTTCAAGAGGCTCAACCAACTCTTTGAAATGCCATGATACATTATCAACTTAGAATCATTAAAATGAAGATTAAAGAGTCTTAAAACCTCTACTCCCCATGCTTGTATAAGGCTGCTAAAAACATTTAAAAATACTCTCTAAAACCTCCTCCACGTATTCTTAATAATCCACATTTAAATTGTGCATCCATCGCCTCAATGGATTCGGTTTATATTTGCCACGATTTGGCTAGAAATAATCATATATAGGTCGATGAAGTTTCCTTAAGAATAGGTTCTAAAACTTCTTTTTAATCACATTCTAATTTTGATGGCAAAAAAATTCAAAAGGTTGACTTAGTCGCCCACTTTGAAGGGGTTGACTTATGAATTTTCAAAGCTGTTCAAGAATTCATAACTGTAAAACAATACACCACTTTGTGGTTGTTTACATTTATTATTATTTGTTGTTTAAACTACTTATTAATTGGCATGTGAGTTTTCATAACAACATGCACATGTTACTATTTTCATTATAGATTTTAAGGATCACATATATCGATTGTTTCTATTAAGGCTCATGCCTCAAACAATGCCCAACTTGATAGACGTTTCCACACCCTTATTTAGGCTTTTGTTATAGCCACTTCGTGGCTTAATTACTTGTAACTTATTTGTACTTATAATAGCTATCATCTAGCTATATCATATGGACTTCTAGAAAGGTCTTTAATATGAATTTTCAATCCTCAATAATATGTCAATTATCATAAGTCGTTGATTGAGGTTTGCCTCTCAAAGAGCTTTAATTCATTTTACCTTTTCTTTGTAATATTTAAAAGATATGATAAATAATTATTTAATAACATATCTATTTATATATATTCTCGTATGTATATAAATACCTATATATATATTGATTATCAATTATCATCGAATTGTATATACATATGCTCACTTACCTTTACGTATAAATATATATGTATGTATGTATACATACATACATACATACATACATACATACATACATACATACATACATACATATATATATATATATATATATATATATATATATATATATATATTCATATTAAAACACTGAAACTATTTGATCTTAATGCATACACATATATTGTAATATATACACGACCATTTCTATATACAAATATCATAATGACAAAACTGATACTAATTCAATTTTGATAATAATAATATCTAACGATTAAAACGTTAATAAATAAATACAAATAATCCTATATCTTTCTATAAGGAAACCAAGCTTGAATCGACTTAGGTTAACGTACCCAAGAGACACAACTTAAGATCAAAACTTACTCATTTTTGAAAGTATCCAAAACACGACCTATGCACAAACAATGAAATCAGATGGCTTTACTATTTAGTCCTTATCCATACCCTTCTCCCAGGTGATACTCCTCCTCTCCCTCTAGAGAGCGTGAAATCCTTCCTGCATATCCACTTAGAAAACAAACATGTAGTTAGCCATAACATTTACATCGCATCTATATCATTGCATATTCATCAAAATTTCAATTAAATATATAAATCCACACATCACATATAATTCATCATAACATTCATCTTTCAAAACTTCACAGTCACATAAATCCTCATTGCATTTAATATAAAGTGAAAATTAAATTGTAATTCAAGGATGGGGTGTAACACATCTTAACCTGCAAAAGATTAATTTGGTTTTTCAAAACATCATTAGAAACATTGTTAAAATATTCTTTTGGGGCAAGAGAAAAGTTCTTTTTATCTCACCTAGACATGCCATCTCACCAACCACATTAATATCATCACCGTCAACATAATCTTCCTCTTCCATCTTATTTTCCTCCTTGAAATCTTCCTCCTCCCCTTCTTTATCATAATATTCCTCACTATCAGTCCCTTCACCTTCCTCATTGACCATAGCTTCAAACTCCTTAATTAATGGGGGCTCCACTTCCTCTAGAGCAATAGATTTACCTTTATCTTTATCCCCCTTCTCCACCAAAGCAAATTTAGCAAGGAGAGCATATATCATCCCTCCTCTATTAGACACACACAAACCCTCATCATTCTCAACCTTTTGGTCTCCTTTAATATCCTTAGTGATGGTGATAATATTTTCATTTTTAATTTTTCTTTGCACCAACTTCTTAGTTTTGAGAGGTTCCAACATGAGAGGGGAATGTTTCCTCTTCTCAAGAGTAGTCATTAGCAATTCCATTTCCATAAATGACATAACAAGTTTAGGCTTTAGAATTTTAAAGGCCTCTTTTTTTATTCCAAGAGCATGGTCTTTTACAAAGGACAAGGGGTTGTAATCAATAGGCTTAATCCTTACAAAGGACTTCCTAGGTTTTTGGCTAGGAGGGTTAACATTCTTTGAAGGGTTAACAATTTTCAGAGGAACATTCCCAGGAGGGTTGACAATGCCTAACACAAGAGGGTTTCCATGTGGGTTATTGGCAAGCACATATTTATATAGGGCCATAATGAGACCTTGGTGCAAGGGAGGGGACACGCCTTTTTTGATGCTTTGTTGTAGGGAAGATAGAAGATAGAAGGGAATATTAATTTTCTCATTGTACCTAATCTGATTAAGAATTGGAAAATGATACGAATGCAAAGTCATGTATCTCCCCCCTAGCATGAAATAACACATACCATATAGGCTTACCATACCATATGACAGCGAAAGGTTGAGACAGAAAATACCCATTCTAAAATATTTTAATCTTCTCTCCTTCAACATAGAACCTATCCAAAAAACTTTGATATTCTTTATTTCTCTTCTTGACTATCTTCATTCCCTCATTAGCCAAATCCGTAGCCCTTGAAATCAGTTGCGTCATAACCTCAAATTTGATAGCACCTATAGACACTTTCCCTCCCTGCCAAGAATTAGTGAATTTTGAGGTCAAAGTTTCATTGTAATCATGTATAGCCTGGAAGAAGGATGCCAACCCAACATTTTCAAAAAGCATCCATAACTCCACATTCTTTTTCAAATTTTCACAATTCACCAGCTTCGTCCTCTTCCTTGGGCCACCCATTTTTATAGGCTACAGGCTACTACTACCTTGCTTTCTCCTCAAACACTTCTTCATACATAGACCTGACACCCTAACTCTCATAGAGACAGTAGTATCACCATTATTCACCAAACATAAAACACATCTTTTGTGAATAGAATTAAATAGTTTCTAGAGGATTATAATGCCAAGAAAAACCCAGAGAATGTTTGGGTTATTATTTTCAATATCCTCTTCACTTAGAATTAAATCATAATTTCCAGGCCTTTCCTCAATAAGATAGCTAGAAAAGATAGTAGACACGTAGGATATGACCATGCAAGAAAATGCCATTATATCACACTTTGAGGTGGAATTTTGATATTAAGAACCCTTAATAATAATTCCTTCATTAATACACTCATAAGTAATCATCTCATCACAATTATCCATCATGTGCACAAAACAGTTCCCATTAAAATAGTCATGATTATTTACAACCATTGTAAAGTCACCGTTCATCCCTAAAAGACCCCCTGTCACCTGACATAAGATTGTATGATAAGTCATATTTCTCTTTAGTAATTTTATCTTTGATCTAACTCGACAACAAAGAAAACTCCCAGTACACCCAGTTTTGATACTTAAGAGATTCATTGGAAGTTGCATCAACATCACCATTCCCTTCTCTATATAAATGTTGAACTTTATATTGGGGTAAGAAACTCAAAATTATTTTTCTATCATCCATAATATCACGGATCTCCCATGGTACATCAGCCTCCCCTTTCAAATTATCAATTATTAATT
>VDFB02378469.1:0-12913 GCA_007258455.2 Sequoia sempervirens | reverse complement strand
AGAATTTTTTTGGGAACAAAAAATAGAATATATTCAAATTTTCATTTTTCCAAGTGAATTTTTTGAAGCAAATTTATAATTTTTTTTGTAATTTTAACTTTTTTGAGGGAAAAATGTTTGATAGAGAAATCATAGAGAAATATTTTGCAGGGGAAATGGGAAATAAGAGGAAAAGACAAAACAAGACTATAAGGATTCAATAGAAAAGGTTAAAGAGTGATATGAAGAAAGGACTCAAAGATTTATCTCACAAAGATAAGGTATGCATAATTTTTTAATTTAAATAAAAATGTTTCAAAAATATTATATTTATATTTACCCCTATTTCTTCAACTCTAGGATTTTGAATGTATAGTTTTTTTCTATCTTAGATTTAATTTTAATAAAAAAAATTATTCCAAAATTTTTAGATTCATATAAATTTCAAATTCTACATAGATTTTAAATAAATTCTCTACATCAAATTCACTATTTTCTCTCTAAGGTTTGTATATCTGCCCCCTACTTCTTCAACTCTAGGGTTTCAACATAGTTTGTAAATCTCTTTGGATCCAACATAAAATTTACTAGTTCCTCTCTAGGGTTTATAGATCTCTTTCCCCTTCTTAAAATTTATGGTTTCAATATAGTTTTTAGATCTCTTTGGACCCTACATCAAATTCACTAGTTCCTCTTTAAGGTTTGTAGATCTCTTTCCCATACTTCTTCAACTCTAGGGTTTCAACATAGTTTGTAGATTTCTTTAGACCCTAAATCAAATTCACTAATTCAACTCCATGGATTGTAGATCTCTTTCCTCTACTTCTTCAACTCTAGGGTTTGAACATAGTTTGTAAACCTCTTTCCCCTACATCAAATCCACTAATTCCTCTCTAATGTTTCTAGATCTTCCTAAATCACTTACAAAATCTAGGAAAATATTTAATATTTAAAAAAATTAGTAAAATAAATAACTATCAAGTCAATTTTCTAATCCTCTTAAAAAAAGAAGAAGATAAAGATATGCAAAACAAGCTTTAAGATGAAGAGGGAGAGAATCATAACTCAACTTGAGAATCTACATAATTAGATCTTTGATATAAGATAACACTATTCTTAGTTGCCCCAATTTAGATTCCCATCCATTTGATGATCTGTCACCCACTAGAGAGGCTACCACTATTTTAATAGCCAAGGGGAAATCCCCATATTTTCATTCGATTTGACAAGAAATCCCTTTAATTTTAAGTGGAATTTCATTTTCCTAGTAGTTAAGGAAGGAAAAGGAATAAAATAATTTCTAGCTCTCTTCTACTGACAAAGGTTTCAACTTATAGACACGAGCTTCCATGTTTTCCTGCACTATCTATGCTTCATGTGATGACCATAATTTTGCACTACCTATTATTTCCCCATGGAATTCCAAGTGCGGATATCAAGCTTATGAGGGTGTTATATTCCATGATTTCCCTCCACACATCATCCAACACAATGAGAGAACTTGTGCTTGCTACTTGGTCATGAATCAACTTTTTTATCTACACCTCACTTACTAGGTAGTCATGTGACTAGTTCAAATTTTTAATTAATTATTTGTGAATAATGGAGAAATTGGATTATATTTATTTTTAAATAAATATTAAAAAGTTAATTAAATATATTATAAATTTTATTTAGTTAATTTGCGAAAATAGATTAATTTATTTATTTTAGATGAATAAAATAAATTTGTCTAATTAACTAAATAATAAAAAATGTTTAATTAATTAGTAAAGTGGTGATGACATAGTGTTAGAGATAGTGTTTTGATTAGATTAAAACTGGAAGGGCTAGTACCCATTACAAAATGGCTATTGAGGCAAACGAGGGGCTCACGAGAAGTGAAACACCTAGAAAACTAAAAGAAAAGAAACAAAAATAGTCTGACCAACAAAATAAATAGAAACAACACACAGAAAAAAACTAGCAAGGGACCAAAAATAGCTATTGGTCTCCTAGTAGCTTGAGACCACTAATTTCCTTTCACTCTTGAGCCAGGAAGTGGATCTTCTCCTCAAAAGATAGGGGACCCTTCTAAATAGCTTGAGTATCCATCGTAGTGTCTAGAGCTGAGTTGCTCACCACCTTGCCTTTCTTCTATGCATGACTATCATCAAGACCACCCTCAACCACCTATTTACCATGACTTTTCCTTATCTCTTGTTGAAAGACCTGGTTGGTTAGAACGGTGTTCTTTATAGTCTCCTTGTTGTAATCAACAATGACTTGGAGACAATATGTGGTTTTTTCCTAGTTCTTGTGAATATCATCAATCTCCATCTATAAGTTCATTTTATCCTCCTTCGTCACCACGAGAGCTTTGATCTCTTCCACCTCCTTATCCCAATTGGCCCAATGCTTAAAAGACTTAGTCAGACAGGCAATCATATCCTAATGGCCACTGTCCTCCACCTCATCTGACCATGAGACCTATTGCTACAGTACCTTGTTTTCCAAATCCTAGATTCTTTCTTCGGTAGTAACAAGCTAACCCAAAAGCCACTCGAGGATGTCATTTTATACATTAACAGTCTATGAGATTTCATTAATTTTACTACAAATGGTATCATTAGAGGCACAATTGTTAATACCCACCTTGGTTTCAACATGGATCCCATCCAGATTGATGCAGAAATTAGGGGAATTTTGAAGGCTAGGGTTAATGATAGGAGGGGTATTGAGGACATCAAAAACCTTCATGTGAATAGGGGAGTGCATGGGAGAATTTCTAAGGATGGGATTCCAAGACTCATCATCTAAGATATCTAAATTATTGGATCCAAAAGTAGAAATTGGAGTAGGCTCCGATAGGGGAACATATTTAATGGGGTTAGGAGGGGTTTCCTCATTGGTAGGGGTTTTACCATAGGCACGAGTGACATGACAAGTAGTGGGTGGGGTTTCATCTAGGGTGAGAGAGGGACTAGGGTCCTCAGGGGCTTTGGTAGGGTCAGAAATGACCAAGGTGTTCATTTAACAGTGGTTGAAGAGGGTAATAGAGTGGCCTAGTAATGGAAAAGGAAAAATATCAAACCCTAGTGAATAGGAAGATTCTTACTTTTACCCTAGACATTTTTAACATCTATTGCTCAAGAGGGGAAAAACTCCAAAAGGAAAACTTCATCTTTAAATTATAACAAAGATAAATGGGTATGAAAATGATGGAAGCAACCCTTGAGCGTAGCATACCTCATCAGAACTTCTGTAATCTCACTCCAAACCTCGAGGAGGTCAACCCTATTGAAACCATTTTGGAGTTTGTTAACCTTTTCTCCCTCTTTCAAAAAATGCTCTATATATTTATAATAGTGAGTCCCCTTAGGCTTATGGGGAATACAAGCACCCTCTAATGGAAGCCCCATCACCTCAACAATTAGCTTAGTAGTCACCATGAAGGAGCAACCACCAATTGTGACAGTGTTATTTTCCCAGGAGGTAGCAAACTCCACAAAAAGCTTGGGATCATGCCCCTTCATGCCTTCCACATATGAGGCCATCTTGCCCCATTGAATAATAGGCCAAACTATTGTGTGGTCTCATAACACAGCCCAAGAATGCAAGGCTTGGGGACCCACGTAAAAAATTAAAACTTATGACAGGTGCTAGTTGGTAAAGGATCATCTGAAGCTCGTGTTAAAGTGGAATCCTTTAAATTATTTCATGATTTGAGTATACTGGGTACCAACTATTGGAAAGCTAGGTTGGTTGGAATGTTTAATGCAAGGTTTGGTAAGTTGTTTTGGTCTAGAAGGAAAGGTCTAGAAGTTGTGAAGGTTCTGGTGGTAACCAAAACCCAGGTGTGTTGGAATACGATACCACTGAGAGGGGGGGTGAATCAGTGGTATGAAAAATTAAAAAATACCCTTGAATTAATCTCTTAAGACTTTTCCCTTATAAAATGCAAGATCATAACAATTCAACTATCCAATGCAGCATCATGTGTGTAAAGCTTTCAAACTAGATTCATCACAAAGAGTATACAAAGATATTCAATTTGACTTGATCAATTTGCATCAATTTATGCTCATGTTATTTCAATGATTTCAAAAATTCATTTATTTAATGCAACATCATATCAATTAAAAGTGAAATACTTGAGCAAACACAAAGATAAATAGAAAAAGTAATCACACCATAACACAGATGTTTTTCATGAGTGGAAAACCCTCTAGGGATAAAAAACCACTTGTAAAATTTCCTCACTAGCTTAAAATAAAAAATGCCTCACTGGCAACATAAGCCTCACTAGCTACAAATTGCCTCACTAGCAACATAAGCCTTCACTAGCAACATAAGCCTCACTCACTACAAAATTCCTCACTAGCAACATAAGCCTCACTGGCTACAAAATGACTCACTAGCAACACAAGCCTCACTGGCTACAAAATACCTCACTGGAAACACAAGCCTCATTGGCTACTTTGCTCAAATAAGATAAAAAGCAATATGCATAGCATCACTTTGTTTCTCTAAAGATCATGTTGGCTTACAGCCTTAATGCATTCTATGTCATTTGAACTTCATTTTATTCAAAGTATAGAACATGTACAATACATTAACTCTATTTTACTGTCTCTTTCATTTATCTTTTAAGCACAAAACACTTCTTAACAACACATTTACAAATGCATCTTATCAAACTTCTACAGTAGGGTTTCAACTGAAACCTCTCTTTTAACAAGATATTCTATAAGTAACTTAAAACAACATGACCCTTGTTTTTTTTCACCTCTATTCTCATAGTCTAACCCCAAACCGATCTTAATCATTTTTCATATAAAGCAATCATTAATCTGGTAAATTTTGATACAGCCATACCTAATTTCTTGCAACTGAAACCAACTTACAAATCTTAACTGTTAAATCCGCAACTAAAAAATAAGATTGATTTTTTTCCCCCAAGATTTGTATGCCATCCATTCCTCATAACCCAAGCTTTTAGACTTCTGAGACAATACAACAAATAGTGTAACTGCACAATCCATCGAAACTACCACCACTAACTATCAAAGAAAAACTTTGTGAAATTGCTTCTCACCCATGTCGAAGTATCAAGCTCTAAGACCACTATTACTAAGTATCCACCATTCTCCATATTTTCTCCAAGCCCTAACTCGACCATTGATTTTTACAATATGATCAACTTTTAGGGAAAATCAAAAGATATTCATTTTGTCAGCATTTATCTTAATGTTGTTTATTTTGTCAACCAAAATAAAACAAATCAACACCTTGTGTTGGCTTTAAGCTTTAATAATTATTGTTGTCAATGATGTATTCAAATGTCAACAAATACCTCCCAAAGCCACTTCATTATTTCTTTTTCCAATATAATAACACTTCAAATATTGCCTTGTAAATAATGAATTTATCACCAAGAAATGTGTAATTGGACTTGTATAATAAGCACCTCCCTTTTCACATAGTATACTTTCAATCTTCAAATGCAGTAAATGTCAAGTCAAATCACATGACATAATGTTGTCTCATAATCCCTAAAAGAATGAAACTTTAGTACCAAAACCAACATAGATGTTAGTTACCGAGTGTCAAAATACTAATGCATAGATGTATCAATGTGCACAAATAAAGCAATAAATACATATAGTATATCTAACTCAAAATCTTATGCAAGGCCAACAAGCTATCTCATATTTGAACGTGTTCCGTCTCATTATATCAACACCAAATAAATAGCACTAAACCTTCAATGAATGCCAATATTGTAAATGCAAAAACAACCCTTGACATCAATGTCAAAGGGGTCAACAAACTCCCTGTTTGGAATTGATGTCAAACCTATCACAAAATGCACTGTCAATGCATCATCATATGAGCACCAAATAAACTCAACATTGAACCAATATACAGTGTGAAGCAAGAAACTAATTTTTTAATGTAAATGTAAATCTACATAATGATCACTGTATATCTACTAAATTTAAATCTCAAAATTTCTCCCCATTTTGACAATAATGCTAAAGATCAAACGGGTTGGTAAGCATCAAAATACCACCAAGTACATGTCCAAGAACACCAATTTTCTTGCACATGGACATAAAACAACATAATATTTGAAGAAATAGAAGCTGAAAAGAGCACAACACAATGATAAAAAATTCCTTCACAGTATCAAAACTGAAACATGATGCCACCACACTAAAAATATAACCCAAGGGTATAAAACATACAATGAAAACTCCCCCTGCAAAAGAGCTCCATACAAAGGAAACAGTCATCATGTCTACAATACTGTGGGCATACTAAATGGACTATCATAGATAGGCAATATACAAACCATTGTCACTATGTTCCTACAACAATATCAGACTGGCACTATTATCAAACACTTGTGTTTCTCAAAACAATCATCATTGTCTTATACAATATTGTCACTTTATCATTTGCATACTCATTATCAGGACACTAGTATTGCTACCATACCCCTATGAGCACCTTATATCTACAACAAAACTCTTTGAAGGAAAAATAGGATTGTGAAAGAACAAAATCAATACTTTGTAGCATACCATTGACACAATAAGAGCATATAAGGTTGCAAAAAGAATATATGGGCATACCAATACCATTGGAAAACTATGACTAATATCAATCAATTGCATGCTTATTTCTTATATCAAGAAAACCTCCATTGAAAGAAGAGAACCTATCTTCATGATTACATCAACTCCATGAAGTAAACCAAAGCCACGATGAACTGATTCTCTAACATAAAACACCTTTTTACTAGTTTGATTGTGAACTCTTATCACAAATACAATCAAGGATTGTTCAACATCACTGTTGCAAATAGCATCATCTTGAAGTACGAAAGGGAATCACTTCTTCCAACCACTTGCATCAACATCAAGGCCCTTAAAAGAATACTTCACTATAGTTACCACAGTCATAATAGGTTAAGGTTACCACTGTCAACAACAAATAGAAAGATGATCACTTGTTCACCATAAGCATTGAACTAAAGCCATAAATGATCACTTGTCCCAACATCCTCAAAAAGGAAGAACTATGACATAAGAAAATATTGTACCACTATAAAAAAACATTTTCACATGCTACTATCATGCATTAAATGATATCAACTGCTATCACAAAGAGTGCCATGACCGAAATCAAACTGTTTTCCTAGTGTTACTCTAATCAAGGATGCATTATTGTCTACCCTATAAAAATTGTAGTAAGAGTGTAACTCCACAAACATCAAGAACATCTTCAATAACATCATGAAAATAGGAAGATGCATTAACCAACTGCAAAGATCACTGCAACTCTTTTTCAAGCATTCACACTATTATAATGTACTATGACCACCATAAAACCACTGTCATCATCCCAATAAAATCATTTTGTATAGACTACTATGTCAAACAAGATCCATCCAGGACTTTTCCCAACACATTGCTCCAATGCACTTAGTTAGTATGGAACTTTAATGAATACTTTAACTTGTTGTTTCATCAACAATATTGAATCGTAAGCATGGAGGCACGCGGTAAAGCATGGCTGAAAAGAAGGATTTTGAAAATCAAGCATTGGAAATGGAGGTGAGGGGCAAGATCTAAGAAATCACGGATGGAATGTCTGGGATCGTAAAAGCAAGGTGAGGTTGATCCCGATGACTGCATTCGAAACAAAATACTAGTTGATCCAGGAGGAAAGGATATTCGGCGACCATTCCTATGGGCTCCCCTACTAGTCAAAAAAATGAAAAATCCAAAGGTGTGGTGGGGACCATTGGTGACATTGGAGGAAATTGCAAACCTTGGACCTCTCTGTTTGGGGTAAAACCAAATGGAAAGTCTTCTTTCCCTCCGGTGCAAAACATCTCTATCCCAGATAAAGGTAAGTTTGCAATTTCTGTTCAAGATTTGTTCATAGACCATAATATTGCTTTAATGGAAAGAACCCTGGTGGGGAAATTTATGGGTCCTAGACCTAACATTGAAGTGCTTAGAGAGTTCATAAAGAAAATGGAGAACTAATGGAAAAGTTTCAGTAGCAGCCCTCCCAAAGGGCTTTTTTACATTTGAGTTCACGTGCAGAGAGGATATTTTGGCAGTAAGAAGTGTTGGCCCTTGGGTTATTGGGAAATCTTCCTTGGCTCTAAAGAAATGGTCTTCTAATTTGGACCTCTCAGACTCTATTTTTGAGAACGTCCCTATTTGGGTCAGACTCCCAGGCCTTCCATTGGAATATTGGAATGAGGATGTCTTTTATGGTATTGTGAGCTCCTTTGGAGAGCTCCTTTCTATTGATGCTATGATAGCTGCTAGAAAGAGGTTAGTTTTTGTAAGGATATGTGTAGGGGTCTCTCAGAAAGCTAACCTTCCCTCGTCTATTGAGATCCAGTCAAAGCTTGGATCCTGGATGTAAGATATTGAGTTTGAAACTATCCCTTTTGCTTGTTTCAAATGCAAAAAATTAGGACATTGGACTAAGAAATGTCCTTTAAATGCCACCAAAGAGAAAGATAAACAAGTTGGTTCATTGAAATCTGTTTGGCAAAAGAAATCAGAAGGAGAAGGCCTACAGAACAAAGAGCCCAAGGTAAAAAATACTTCAAATAAGGATGATGATGTAATGGAAAATAAAGGTGAGGCTCCACAAGAATTCCAGAGTAAGAGCTTTGAAAATACCCTAACTACTAAGGAAGCAGAGGTTAGCATGGATCAGATGATTGGAGAAGAAAAGCAGTGTTCGAATGCTAGCCCCTTATCTCAAGAGTTGAGCCTAGTTGAGAAAATAGATGGGAACCCTAGTTTGGAGGATATTCCTATCCAGGGGTTGTCCTTGGAGCTGAATATCCCACTCCTACTCCATTCCTTTGAAGGTTTTTTTCCTTCGGGTGTAGATCACTTTACAAATCTTTACTTATCGAAGGTTGTTAAGGACTCCTATGAAAATCTGGACCATTCTATTGATCTTTCTAGCAACTATTCAACCTTTCATTTGAATGGTATCATGGAAACATTACCCTAGGAGCAAAGACTCCTCACTAATAAGGAATGGGAATCAAGCAAGGAAATAGATAGTCAAGAAGAGACTGACAAAGAAGAGGTTTTGTCAAGGAAAAAGAAGAAAAAAACAAACAATTGAAGACTCCAAGTGGCATTTCTACCAGATCAAAAGTTAAGGCTGACTGTGGAGCAATAAGAACTCTCGAGGGAAAAATTCTATTAAATGGACAAGAGAGCATAATAGTTTCCAGGATATTGCGGATGGCTTTCAAAAAACCATCCTGGAGTGCCTCAACTCCCCTGGTAAATCATGAAGATCATGTCTTGGAATATCAGGGGACTTAATAATCCCCATAAGCAGGATGTTTTGCACAGTTTGGTTAGAGATCATAAACCTTATATTCTCCTCATACAAGAAACTAAAATGTCTAAGGAAAAAGTGGAAAAGTTGAAACTATTTCAGTATTGTAGCACACATGGAAATAACTCAAATGGTGCTTCAGGAGATATTGTTACCTTTTGGAATAGTCACATAATCAAAGGGGATCTTATTTTGGAAGGTACGAACCATATTGCTACCAAATTCACCCATATTAGGGATAACTTCAGCTAGATCCAATCGAATATCTATGCCCCCAATGGAAAAGGTCTCAAAAAGTCCTTTTGGTTGGAGTTGGCAGACTTTAGGAGGATTTTTGACAAAGATTCATGGGTTGTCATGGGAGACTTTAACACTCCCTTAATGAATGAAGAAAAATTTGGAGGTTCCCAGATCAATGTGGAGAGCAAAGAGGATCTTCTGAGCTTCATCAACAACCAGGCACTAATTGATCTAGATTTGCAAGGAGCTTCCTATACCTAGTCAAACCACATAAAGGCTATGGATCTCATCCATGTTAGATTAGATAGGTCTCCTATATCTAATCAATGGTTCTTTAATTATTACTACTCCCTTAAAGCCCTATCTAGAATCGGTTATGACCACTTCCCTATTAGTTTTGTTGTGGAACCTTTAAAGAAGAAAAATATCCCGTTTAAAGTGGAAAAAATGTGGCTTTCTAATCCTTCTTTTAAAGAAGTTATTAGAAATTGGTGGAATATTAGTATCCCTAGCAAAGCTATGTTCAGAATGGATAAAAAACTAAGATAAATTAAATTCAACCTAAAAAAATTGAAAAAAGAGTCTTTCAGGAACATTTTTAGGATTAAATTTGATCTTTAGAAGGATCCAGGGGAGATTCAAAACAAAGTACAAAAGGAAGGATATTTGAATGATTCTAAAGAAAAAGAGAATTAGATCCTTATCAAGATGCATGATATTATTGGAAAATAGGAGGAGTTCCGGAGACAAAGATCTAGAGCTTTATGGCTATCTACAGGTGACAAAAATACAAGGTTCTTTCATTTGTTAGCCTCAAAACACAGGGCGATTAACATAATCTCTCAAATAGAAGTGAATGGTATTAGGTATAAGGAGGAGGAGAACATCATAAAGCATGCTATTTTATTCTTTAAAAATCTTCTTTCTATGAATGATGAACATAACCAAAATGTTTAGGATCATCTAATAAAGGCCATTCCTAATGTGATCAATCAGGAAAATAACTCTATGTTGTCCTCAATCCCCACCAATGAGGAAGTTAAGAAGGATTTTTTCTCTTTTGAAGGATGTAAAGCTCTGGGTCCTGATGGGTTCCCTATGTTTTTTTTTTAATGGTTCTGGGAGATTGTTGGGGAAGATGTGGTGAATGTCGTTAAATAATTTTTTGGATCTAGAAATCTCCTAAAAGAGTTGAATGCTACTTTCCTAGTTATTATCCCTAAGAAGCCCGGTACAGAGAAATTTGAGGCTTTTAGACCCATAAGCCTATGCAACACTATCTACAAAATCATCTTGAAGGTCTTGACTTCTAGACTCTTAATTCTCTTGGCCACTCTGATTTCACCTCAACAAAATGGATTTGTCCCTGGTTGATAGATCCTTGATTCTATTGTCACTGTGCATGAGAATATCCATTCCTTGGTTGAATCTAAGACTGAAGGATTTTTGCTAAAGCTAGATATATCCAAAGCCTATGACAGAGTTGACTGGAAATTCTTGTTTAAAATTTTAAAGGCATTTGGATTTCGCAATAGGGTTCTCCAAATGGTGGACTTGTATCTACTATTTTAATATCTGTGTTGGTCATTGTTTCTCCTACCACCTGCTTCCATAGTTCCAGAGGTCTAAGACAAGGAGATATTATTTCTCTTATTTTATTCACTATCATGGCTAAAAGTCTTGGAAGAAATCTGACAAGGTTGATCGACAATAGGTCCCTTCTTGGTCTTAAACCATCCTCTAACAATCTGATTTTCTCTCATCAACAATTTTTTTATGATACCTTGCTCTTGGGAAAATCTACTGTCTCAGAGGGAAAATTTTTGAAGTTTTTGTTGGATGATTATGGGAAGGCTTCTGGACAACTAATTAATAAACATAAGAGCTATCTTTTCTTCTGCAATACCCATGTTCACAGACAAAATAAAATTGCCAGAATCCTTGGTTGCAAGGTGGAGTCCTTGTCTGCCACCTATCTTGGCTTACCCTTAAGCCTAAAGCCCCTGGAATCCTTTTGGATTTCGTTGGTTGAGAGATTTAGTAAGAAACTCACTGGCTGGAAAGGAGCTCTGTTAAGCCAAGTGGGTAAACCTCAACTCCTCAAAGATACTCTTCAAAACTTGCCAATTTATGCTCTGAGCCTCTTCAAAATCCCTGCTAAGTTTGCGAATGCTATTGAAAAGATTCAAAAAATATTTCTTTGGTCAGGTGTTGAAGAAAAAAAAAGATTGTCTTTAATTGGTTGGGATTTGGTATGCAGACCAAAAAAGGCTGGAGGTTTAGGTTTTAGAAGAATCATAATGGTCAACAAGATTCTTTTGGCTACACAAATCTGGAGAATATTCTCATCTTCAGGGGAATGGATTGATATCATTGCTATAAAATATTTGGAGAGTAATAGGGATTTTATTATTTTGAAGGAACCCCATCTTCTTCCCAGAGGCTCAACCTGTTGGAACAATCTAATCAACGGAAGAAAATTTATTGAATCTGGAGTGAGTTGGCAAGTTAGAAGTGGAAACCAAACAAGATTTTGGGAGGATAGATGGTTGTTTAATGAGCCCCTTACAAAAATTGATTCCTTTAGAGGCTGGGCTGAGAATTACGAAGCTCTTTTTGGCTCTTTTGTGAAAGACTATTGTGTGGATGGAAAATGGGTGGATCCGTGTCTTGTGATTCAGGCTCTTGAGCTGATTCAATCTTCTTTGCTTGCTGTCAGACTGTACCTTGATCAGTTGGAAGATTGTCTTGTTTGGAGTGATGAACCCTCAAGTAATTATTCTATCTCGTCTACTTTTTCTAGGCTTACTTCTCTCCGGGTTTCTCATCCCTTCTGGTCGAGGGCTTGGTTCAAACATCTAGTCCCTAAAATCAATATCTTTTTCTGGATCCTCCTCCAAAATAAGGTGCTAACAGTCGATAACCTTTGCAAGCCTGGCTTTCAAATACCTAATAGATGTTTCCTTTGTAAGAAAGAGGCTAAGTCAGTGTGTCATTTGTTTCTTCATTGCCCTTTTGCTACTTCAATTTGGGAAAAATTAATTAGTTACTAGAAACTTTCATGGTTTTTTCCCCTATCTATTGAATATTTTTTTGCTCAATGGAAAGCCGCGACTCACAATCTTGTTCTCTCATACTTGTGGGATTTATCTTTCCCTCATGTTGCTTGGGGTCTTTGGAAAGAATGAAATAACAAAATATACATAAATAAAGAAGCACCAGTTGAAATTGTCTTTGATAAAATAATCAGATTTTTGAAAGAAAATGACATTGCTATCTCTTAGAAGGTCAACAAATCTAAGAAAGTGGCTCACTC
>VDFB02378468.1:0-18391 GCA_007258455.2 Sequoia sempervirens | reverse complement strand
CTTTTAAAATTTCCAATTACAGTCAAGTTAAGATGCACTATGAAACATATTACAGAAACAGAGTATTTGACAATCACACATGAACACCAGATATACGTGGGAAAACCCTTATGGGAGAAAAACCCACCACACCAAGAGAAATCACTTTGTATTACAATAATCAAAATTACATACAATTCCAGACTTATCTTTCTGGTGTCATTATACAGCAACATTCATCATGAACCTTCTTCGAACAGAAAAACATCCAAGTTATAGCCTTTACAGATTTTAAATCCTTCACTGATACAGTTTGAATTCTTCACACTTCACTGTTGATCGAACTACTATCCAACCCCCAAGCGTCTGCAACTTGCAACTATATCCATGTCGAATTTTGTCTGTAGAACTTCCTTACAGAACCGTCGCAACTGACTGTCTTCCAACTGTTCCCCTTCGGCTCCTTCTATTCATCCACGAGACTCCACATAGGACGGTCAACCGGTCAACAAAATTCGTATTGTATTGGCATCTCAGTGAGACACTAACAGTGTCTCGCCGATGCCACAAATACTTCTCATCGATGTCGCCAAGAGCCTTTGAGGTCGCCAAGATGTTATATCGAGCTCCAAGAGATACACCGAGACATCACGTAGTTGCCCTGACCTATCGCTTTCGCCAGAGGATCATAGCGAATCACTAAGGTTACACCAATGTCCCCAAACGTACCAGGCACCAAGTAGAAGTTGGCAAGACTCACATCTATCGCCGAGAGTTCATACCGAACAACTTGAGTTACACTGAAAACATACACCTGTCGGCCAAACAATCGGCTTTCGCCGAGACATCATACCGAGATCCATATGTTTCACCGATGACCAACTGTCGCCAAGAGCTACCCCAATAGCCATCGGCTATCGACAAGACATTCGCCATCGCTAAGAGGTTTATTCGATAGCTTTAAGTTATACTGAAGGCTTCCAACACAACGAGCTATCAGCGAGACATTTAACTCTCGCTAAGACTTCTCACCGAGCCTGCTAAGTCACTCTGATGATCTACCTTTGAGTCTCTGTCGGTAAGACATTAGTATATTGCCCAGACTTCATAACGAAGCCTTAGTGTTACACTGATAACTCCCAAGTGTGTCCCTGTCGGTATGACATTCACTGTTCGTTAAGACGTCTTCCTGAAACATTTGAGTTATCCCGAAGACATCAATACATACACTGTCGGCAAGAGAATAACACTTCGCTGAGACATCTTAGCGAGGACCTTCAGTTTCACCAAAGATCACAGTCGCCAAGAGTCTCCCTGATGCACGATTGAATGGCCTTTTGGCTAGAGGTCTCCCGAGCGCTATAAGGTCATACCAAATACATCATGCTACAGCGATAGACTCCACAGTGTAACCTTTCGGCAAGACAATGGCAAGGTCACAACGACTTGTCCAAAACATGATGATACACACTGCTTGTCGGCCAGACAAATAGGATGTCACATCGACTTGGCTCTAATGGAGGTTTCAGCCTGTAATGTTTGAGGCACATATTTCCAACAGATCATTCATCGTGAGTAGTGACATGTCAAAATCAGGGGACATTTTGATTCCTTCATCAGCAAGGGCTTTGAAGTATTGTTGTGGGTTACGTTTGACTACCTATGTAAGCAATTTGTGAATCTAAGATCATGAAGTGCTCCATCTATAGTGGATTGGGTTTTTTTTTTTCATCAGTTTCACTTGTATCACTAGTTGCAACACTAATGTGATCTTCCTCATCAAAGTCTTTTCCCCAAGGGTTCCCTTATTGAAACATTTTTTCTCTTGTTCTAGGGATCATAGGTGATTGTTTTGATTTTCAACCCAAGATATTGTATGAGACCTAAGACTAGGATGCAATGAAAAGGGTATGATTCTAAGATGGGATATGAAAAATGGTATGGTATGATATGACAAGCTAAGAATGCAAGAGCTCAAAGGCAACTTCTAGGTCCAAAGTTGGTTATGATGTAAAGGCTTTACTTGTGTTATGATGGATGGACACAAGGACCAATGATCAAGAGAGGGTATGTAGGAGATGATGGACTCCAAAAGGATTGCCCTACTCAAGGATAATGGTATATTCCCTAACTTAAGGATGATGAACCTCAAGTGATGCGAGTGATAGATAGCCAATGGTTTGATTTCAAGACCTAGGAAGAGTAACCTAAGTGCAAGCTAAAGGTTTGTTTGGGAAACAATAGATATGTAAGGGTGGAGGATATGCAAGGACTAGATGGAATGTAAGGGCTAGGTGGAATGCAAGGATTGAAAGATCAGAACTGAAGGATGATGGCCTCAAGAAATCTAAGTGATAGGTTCATTTTGGATGTTTTTGTTGTTTGACATTTTGGGGTTTTGGCAAGGTTTAAGGTGTTACAAATTACTAGGTGTGATGTTTGTTTGAGGTCTATTTTTGAACACACACACAAGACATAGCAGACAAAATGTTTGATTTTAACAATACAAGCACAAATCTTAAGGTTGGCAATGACTATATTCATTGGATTCCACGTGGATTTCCCCAGCCGCACTTATTCTTAGCAGGTGACTTAGAATCTTGGCCCCACTAGCTCCCCTCCACGACACTTACTTCTCGGGTCAACCAAGCTTCGAGCCCTCATGAATCTCCCATGACAGACTCTTCACCTCTACTAAGAACTATGAGAATTTGGATGCCTTGGCAACAATCATTGTTGCACCAGCAAATAGAAGGGTTTTTGGCAAACTACACAAGAGGGTTCTAGTGAATACTCAGGGACATGGCACCTCACGAGCATATAGCAAGCCACTTAAGGCTTTAACTACTCTACTAGGGGCTCTTATACCTTTAAAAGAAAAGATAGGTACCCGTTTTCGAATGGCATTGCATGGCTAAGGCCTACATACCATGAGGACGTGACAGTTTAGTCTCATCCTTTTATATCCCAGCTCGAGCGAAAAACCGATTGGAGTCGTTCCCTCTTGCGAGGCAGGCCCCTCTAAAGTATAAACACAAAAACAGATGGGTCTGGATTTTTTATCACCAAGTTTGCACAAGGTGAGAGCATAATACCTACCATCCTTCAAATAGAGCAAACAGTGTTCATTTATCTCCAAATTAAATCTACGTGAGAGAAGACAATTGTTCATTTTAAAGCACCAATTGAAATATTTTATAATCCAAAAGACAATCAGTTTCAAAATCAAGTCTTCGACAAACGTCATGCATCAAAATCTCATTAGTAGTTTCATGTCTCCTTTCTTCGACAAGTGTATGTTTTGATTTTCAATCTCTATCAAACAAACCTACAAAGGAAACCCACTTAACTAAATAAGCCTCAAAATTAAAAAGAAACTAAACTAAAAGGAAAATTAACATTTGCTGTAAGATCTAATTAATCTAATTTTAAAAACTAAATTAATTAAGAAACTGAACTAAATTAGGAATTTAAAAGTTAACTAAATTAGAAAATTTTAAAGTTAAACTAATTAGAAATTTAAAAACTAACTAAATTAGAAAACTTAAAAACTAACTAATTAGAAATTGGAAACTAACTAAATTAAAAAAAATAGAAACTAACTAATTAGAAATTGAAAACTAACTAAATTAGAAAATATAGAAACTAACTAATTAGAAATTGGAAAATAACTAAATTAAAAAAAAAATAGAAACTAACTAAATTAGAAATTGGAAACTAACTAAATTAGAAGAATTAGAAACTAACTAATTAAAAATTGGAAACTAACTAAATTAGATGAATTAGAAACTAACTAATTAGAAATTGAAAACTAACTAAATTAGAAAAATTAGAAACTAACTTAATTAGAAATTGGAAACTAACTAAATTACAAAAATTAGAAACTAAATAATTAGAAATTAGAAACTAACTAAATTAGAAAAAATAGAAACTAAGTAGAAATTGGAAACTACCTAAATTAGAAAAATTAAAAACTAAACTAATTTAAACTAATTTAAAAATTAGAAACTAAAACTACATTAGAAAAAAAAAACTTAAAATCTAAACTAAATTAGAAAAAAAAAACTTAAAATCTAAACTAAAAATTTAAATTAAATCTAATTACATCTAATTTAAAATCTAATTTAAAACTTATTAACAATCTAATTAAAAACTAATTAAAACTACCTAAAATCTAAAACTAAAAAAAAATCTAATGTTTAAAAACTATTTTAAAAATCTAATGCTAAGATTTTAAGAAAATGCTTTCCAAAAGATTTTCTCTCTTTTTTCTTATTATTATTATTTTGATCTTATTATTATTATTTTGAGTGGCTGATTTGTCACAGAATCAACATGATTTTTTATTAAAGTGAAGCGAATATTGCAATTTGCGCAGAGAAGATAAACCAAGTGAAGCGAATATTGCAATTTGCGCAGAGAAGATAAACCACCTGCAAGAAGATTATTCAAACATGCAAATGCAAATACAAATGCATATATTAGATGATCTCAAAATGAGGTAGAGAGGTTGTTTAAATAGATACCCTCAAGACAAAGTCAAGCATCGGGGTAAATATGGGATAATGGGAGATTAGTAGCATAGGAGGAATAAGTGGTAAATGGTAAATGGTAAGTGGTAGGAGGGAATAGTAGAGGGATTTTATTTAATAAATGGAGAAAATGGATATAAGGTGCATGTGTTAAGGATAGAATAATATTTATTGGATTAATTCAATGGAAGATATGAAAAGAAGAACGGAATGAGATGAATAATAGATAAAAATGAAATGATATGACATATTAAGGATATAGCCAATGCCTGAAGAAAATTAAAGTTAAATGAGGATAAATTTAACAGACAATTTTATGTGTCTACAGATGGTATCTTTTATTTGTGCTTAAGTTGGAGGCTAGAATTACATGGTAAGTCAAGAGTTGACAGCGCCTTCTCACTATTAACCAATTCTTGTAGAATAACATGATTGGCTTGGGCATCAAATTGATTTTTGCCTTAACTTGCAGGTAAATTTGAAGACAATAAAAAGTAAGATTGTTGGAACCGCTTTGTAACCAAATTTGATCGGTTATGCAACGGTATAGGGGTAGCCTATTATTTATACACTTTCCTGAGATTGTATGAGGGTTGGAAAAATAAAATACAATGCTATGTTAAGCGATTCTATGCTTTAAAAAGGCCTTCTTCAGTTAGAGGAGAATGACAGTTGTTTGGGAAATAGTGTTCTAGCAGGAACAATGTAGGGAACAGTTTTGTTCAGCAAGAGTCGTTCATTCAAAGAAAGATTCAAGTCTCATCTTGCTTAACCCTTGAGAATGCATGTAATCATTTTCATTGTTCTTTTACCACCACTTGAAATGTTGAAAGTTGGCAGTTAAAAGCTTTTCGAAGCTGAATATAGAGTATGTTGAATAAGTTGAAAATTATGTTATTGACTGTTTGCAGTTGATTAATTGAGCCTTCGTAATTAAAGAGGAAAAACCTGAGTTGTTTAATTCTTGCTATTTCTTTTAAAAAGGGGTTGTTTGAGAAGATTTTGAACTGTTGCACAATCTGCAATTTAATACTTGAACGTTTCTTTGTTCTTGAAGAAAAGCTTGTTTATTGTGAAGGGCATTGAGCTTGTTCTTTTGCTTTGATTGAATAATGCTTAGGAAGTTTGTTCGAATTTGTCCTATGAGGGCTTAGTAGATGTTTTTGAATTAAAAGTTGTTATGGATGAAATATTTTCTCAAACTGTGATAAGAACCCAATTTGGAGCATAGTTTGTGCAGGGTGGTAAGATTGTCACAATAAAAAGTAAATTTTAGTTTAAATGTTGGATCTTTATGGGTTATAATACGTCTCTATTCTAAAAACTTAGTTGCCTAAGCTAAGGTTCGAACCCTACTAGGGTTTTCTTCCGAGTCCGTAATCTTCGGAAGGGATTCTCGAGTAAAGAGCTATCCTCTTGAAGTTGGTCATCTAGGTCAAATTATAGAGGAAAGAACCCTAAGGTGTTAGTAAAAAATTGAGCTAGTGGTCGTTGCCACATTTAGAGGTTTATGCCTCAAAATGTAGGGGTTCCAAAAAGGGAATGCTTGTTAAAAACCAATAAGGATTTGTAGGTTCCAATCCTTATGAACTATTATCTAGTGATTGCATGATAGGCGAGACAGGAAGTCCAATATACCCTAGGTCAGTAGCATTTTCCAAGTCAAGCAGGGTGGGTGAACCGCGACTATGCTCTAGAAGCGTTTGTACAATTGTACAAAAACTATGGCCATAGTGAGTGCAAGAGCCACTGCTTGCACTTGTCAGTTCACCGTGACCCAATTGCTTAGCTAGCCAGAGTTGTCATGCTTAGTTGGAGGGTATCCATAGTAGCATGACAATGTTAATTAAGTAGGGTACAACACCAGAGCTCAAATGGCAAACTGAGAGGGTTCCCAACAAACCTTTTGTTGAAGGGTAGGGCCACTTCCAGTCAGGAAGGTGAGTGGGGGACCGCTTAAGTCCAAGGTTGGAGGTAAAGCACCCAAATAATGCTCTCCCTCTTACAGGTAGCATGTCAAGTCTTGGAAGACAGTAAAAATCAGATGAGGTTCTTTGACCCTATTCTCTCACGATTCTTTATTTAGCTTAATCAATTTAATGCTGAAAAGATTGTATCTTGTTTTGATATTGGTGTTATCAATTAAAAAATAAAAATGCAACTTTAGTTATATGATTATGCAAATGAAATGCAGTAGCATGATGGTTTATGATTACATGCTTTCAAAAACAAAAATTATATTCACTTCTCTTGTTTATGTTTAACCTTTTGGTGAAAACTCTCAGTTAATCTATGTCAGAAGGAGATTGGTTGTTACATGTTTGTTGTTCCACGAATTTAAAATGAAAATAATTAGACAAATATAAGTCATGCAAAACAGGAAAAAAACATAAAGAAAAATATTCAAAATAGGAAAATAACTCTTCTAGTTAGCTCCAACTTGATGGTTGGCTGCTCCCAACCAATGGTGAACTCTTCCAGATGCACCGTAAACTTGTTTAGATGCACCAATTTTTTCTGGTTTTGCTTCAATGGATTGTGTTTTTGCTCCAACTTCTTCTTTCTTGTAGTTGCAAATGTAACAAATGTCTTTTAAGAGTGTTAAGAGGTCATTTTAGAGTGTTACATTTGGGTTTTTTCTTCTTTTTTCCTGATTGTCATGACACAACTAGGCAGTGGAGCCTTACCAGCAGGACTCATCAAGTACTTGGTTCTCAGTTCCTCTAACCTCATTTACCATTATCGGCCTTAAGGTTGCAAGGTCTTAGCAAGTCATATATATATACTTAAGGTCTAAAGTGGTTTTTGAAGAGATTCAATCCATTGAGAAGGCACTCTCTTGCTAAAATGGTCATAATCATGGCAGTGTCTGCACTAAATGGGGTATTTTCATAGTCAATGGGTTGTTCCCATTCTATTTATTCAATGTCCATGCTCAGACTATCTAGAAGTTGCTTCTCAAGATTCAGGTTCACACTATGCTGATGTGATTGAAGACAAGAAGATTCTTGATGAAATTCAATGCTGTTATGCATTCTCTGATTTATGAACCTATCATTTTGAGCATGTGTTCATACTAATATTTACTTGGGAGAAGAGGCAAGTGAACCTATATTGGGGTGGTGTTGGACAGCTCTTCCATCCAGTTGCAAGCTGGTGACCAATGCTTCATGAAGGCACCAGCTTTGTTCAAGAATCACGTAACTCTTTGAAAGGATTGTAATTCTTTCAAGTTTCGAGTATTAGCCATTATCTACAAAATCAGTGAGTTTCCTGTTATTTTGTACCCAGATTCAAAGAGTTTTGATTCCAAGAAAAGCACCCATAAATCTGCTTATGAGGCTTTTTCTTTCCCAATGCCTGTTGTCTATTTCCTCTGGTGAAAGAGATTTTGGAAGGAATTCAATTTGAGATAAAAGCCATTATCCTTTCTACTGGGAAATTTTGACCTGGTGACTACATTTGTGCATCGTACTAAAGAAAATGCAACAGGTTTTCTTCGCACAAGCAGACTTGTATCATTGAAACTTTCCTGAAATCTGTGTTCATTGAGGAGGTCATGGTCTCCCTAGAACAAGTGAGGATGTGGGCTGATTGGCATAGTTGGTTTCTGTTCAAGATCTGTCTGACTTGGGGTTGGAAGATTGGCTGGTTTAGGAGCAGAAGCAGGTGAGAATGTGGGCTGATCGGCACAGTTTGGTTTCTGTTCAAGATCCGTTTGACTTGGGGTTGGAAGATTGGCTAGTTTAGAACCAGATGGACATGGGAGAGGTAGGCGGGAGGGAGGTCCCTCTGCTGAATATTTTTGACATGATACTTTAGTTTTACCCTTAAATACAAGGCAGTTAGATGCTCAAAACTTATCTAGTAATATTGGTTGAAATCAATTACAAGGACCAGCTCAAGCAAATGTAAAACCTCTTGGAAAATAATCACCACAATCAGCTTGGATGAATACACAGAAGCTTTCTATACGTCATCAAGCAAAACCTTATTTAAGAAAAACACCTCTCCAATGAACTGGTGCTGACAACAAGATATGCACTCTACTTGTAATTTATATACATGGTGCAATGGAAATCAATGAAAATTTGTGGAAATAAAGGAAAACTTGTTAATTTATGTTTACAACATTTATAAATACAATTTAGTAGTTCTTGTCTCCAGTTTACAGCAATTGGACTGCTGCAATTGCAGGGATCTTTTCACGCAACTTTTGGGTGATTGCAACACGTACAGTCATAACGCCAGCTGCTGGGCCACTAATTCTCACCTTCACTATTGGTTCATCAATCTTCACCAATTCCAGCTCCCCACCTCCAGTACCAACAAGATATGGCCTTATTTCTTCAAGCACCTGCAATCAGGAATTCAGTTAGCCAATAGATGGCAAGGAAAAATTCTCTATGAGCTGTTTTCTCCATATTTAATTTGGCATTAACCTAGCAAAACATAGGTCATGTTGGTAACGTCAAGGATGTTTGATGGCAACTCAAAAATGTAAAAATGTACTAAGGATGTTTGATGGCAACTCAAAAATGTAAAAATGTACTAAGTAACTTACAAATTTTTAATAGATTTAGCATAGCCACATAAATCTGCATTTAACAACATTGAAATGACCATAAATGGATTGGAATGAAAACACAATTCTACAAATATAGAAGTAAAGGTTGGATTGCTGCTATCGTAAGACCTGCATGAACAATATCTGTGTTGTATTACAATTCAACAAAAAAAGCATGCACAGTAGCATAGACTGAAATGGGTCTCATATTAATGCGGTATTCCCGAGTTGGCTCATTTTGTGATTCTTATAATAATTCATTTAAGCTACAATAAGGAACCAAAAGGTACTAAACGACTGTCACAATTTTATGATCCCTATAAAACCTTTGCAACCCTGAAATACTAAAAGAACTCATGTTTGTATTGATATAGCAAATAAGTGCATAAATGGACTTAAGAAAACCAATATAAAGGTACGAAAATTGAAGGGAAGAAAATAATTAGAAGTCTGAAAGAACAAGAGAAGGAAAACTATCCCAGAGAAACAATAAAGAGAACAATACATATTCATTTCACTAAGATAACTGAGGGTTCACCATTGCTTTCATAAGTTGGGCAAGGCTATGTGAATAAAAGCTAATCTAGAAGAACCCAAATATTGACAAAGATAACTGAATGGAATGTAGAAAAATACAGATGTATACAAAGAAAACATTGAAGTCACTGGAAATAGATTTCCACAGTACAATGGTAGTCGATTGTAAATGTTTACAGAAGATGTTGAATGAATACCCAATTACAAGAAAGATAGGATCAAAACTATAATGGTTTGTCCAGTTATATGACTATGTTCCATACCCTTGTTCTAGTCAATTGGAGTCTTGATGGGCTATGTCTAACCATTTTTTAATGTTGTCTCAGTTGTGAAATATCAATATGCCTGGAATATATGATATTGTGAAACGTATGACCTTGCTGAGCTCAAATGAGCATAAAACCCATTAATAGTTGTGAATCGATTATGGCTATGTGATCTTCATTTTACTAAGCTTAAGTGGGATAATCTATTTGTCAATATCTTAAGGGATATGCTTGTTACTGATGAATTATATTGATGTCAATATTTTGGTTATATCAACTGCATGGGTGAGCAGATCACAGTGGATTGAAGGCACTAAGCAAAGTAGAAGGGGGTGCTTGGGTTCATAAGAGGGGGGTAACAGAGTCAACCCAGCAGTGAGGAACTCCAACAACAACAGTGATATGCAGAAATCAAACAGCCTCCTGGACACGTGACGGAATCAGAATAGTGCATGCAGAGGATGATAATCAGTGTAACTAAATAAGGTGTGAACTTTGGTGATAAATCCAGTTGCTAATCTTGAGATGTTAATCCTAAAACATATAATAGGAAAAAGCAAACTGCAAAAAAATGATATAATAAGTGAAGATGAAGGAAAGCAAAGAATGCAATAAGGGGTTCCAATTTGGAAAGACCATTATGCATCCCAATAAATAAAACCAAGACATGAACCACAAGATATTCTATGTTAGTGTTCTAATTTGTCCCTTTCAAGGCAACACAAAATGGGACAGTAAGGATATTCCTTTCTTCAAGTTGGAAGGGGCAGCTCCCTTGTAACAAGTTAAAAAATCCAAACCCTAGAACTCTAAACAATCACTGCTTTTCAATATGCAATACAGACACCTGTCTTTTGTTCTTGGATGTGGGCACAAAGCTAAACAGCACTTCTACGCAATATGAGAGATTTTTATATTTTTTCTTTTGAAAGCTAACACCTACAACAGCAAATAAGTGCTTACACTTTCTATCTTAACCGGGAGACTATAAAGAGCAAGAACAACATGGATTTACATCGGATTAAACACAAGCAAAAGATACAAAGAGTTAAATATTGGAGATTCACATACAAAGCTATAAATACTCAAATCAACAAAGATTGCAATATGAAGCCTGCAATAATCATTAAACTATATTCAACTCACAAAATCAAACAAATCAATTTGAATAGCAATTTCAGCAGCAAGTAGGCACAAAATTACTATTCCCCTCATCTAGCGTATAAAGCACTTATGAGTGTTTACAACGCTTTGTGTGCTATAAATAAATAAACAGCAGACTAAACTTCCTAAACTAAAAATAGTTTGCTTGCAATCAAAGCAAGGTCATCTAAGAATAGCTATCCTCCAATCATAGCCACAACTAAAAATAGACAGTCTAATGCACGATTGGCTTCTGTCAGTGACTCTAATGCAGCTTCCTCATTTTGACCATGATGGATCCTTAGAAGAAACTTGAAACCCTAAACCCTCAAAATCTATCCTTATCATAGTTACTTGACAAAAAATTGATTATCAATATTTAGGTCACTGTCAGGGAATGTCAACCTGATTCAAACTTTAATCATCTAAGACACACCTTCAACTTGATGTTTCGAAGATAGAATATGGCCACCTTTGCACAATCTTCTTTGACAAGAATCAGATCATCAATCTTGAAGCACCATAAATGAAGAGTGAAGGAAATGATTAAAATCTCAGTATCTTACCAAAATGCAATATGTTGTTCCGGCGACGAGTGAAACTCGTACCTACAACAAAATTGCTAGGAAAACCCCTTCCAATAGTACCTTAACAACTCTTTTTAGCCACTACTAAAAGTCCACAAGAATCTGTTGTCAAGGGTTATTGTTTGGACCTCAGCTGTGGTGGAAATTTTGAAGGACACCCATAGTCAAGGGTGCCTAGAGGTGTCTAGCTTGTTCACTTTGCCTACTCTTGATTTTGTTGGGCTAGTGCAAACCAAAGAATAGGCAAAGCACTTCCATGCAATGAAATTCCCTAATCTTTCCACTTCATGTTCTAGCTCTGCACAAGTAGATGTGGCTGAAAGTAAGTACATGATGGCCGTGGAGGATTTGGTGGGTTGGAGTGTAGACCCTTTTAGGGCTGTAGGTGGGTGGGATACCTATTTTTTATTTTGTTATTATAGGTGTAGCTTATCAGGGCTTTTTGGCTTTAAGTTGCTGTTTCAATTTTGATTACATTTACAATCATATAATTTTCTTCATAGTAGTCACTTTTCTTTGTGGACGGGTAAGCTTATAGATCCCCCACTATTTCATAAAACAAAAACATTTTTGAAGACCTTGTTATTATCCTTGTGATAGCAATCAAACAATGAGCAATACTTCTAAACCCTTTTTTAAGACCATGTTGTTATCCTTTATTAGTTACTACCCATCTCTCTTTTTGGTGTTTGAAACTTCTTCTAAACCTTGCTAGGCACATGCTCCAACGTCCTTGGCCATTTTCCATGCTTTTATATTTTTTTTGGTCAAAACATTTGTTGGCACGTGCCCTAGAGATTTCTAGACACTTTCTGAATTTTTGAAATTTTAGACATTTGTAGATGTGCACCCTAGGGATTTTTGGCTTGTTTTTATGTTTCAAACCTTGCTAGATGTGTGAGCTATCATCCTTGTCCATTTTTCATGTTTTTAGTAGTATTTACAATTCTTTTTGGTCAAAATCTTTATTGGAATGTGCCTAGGCCTTTCTAAACACTTTGATTTTTGAAATTTCAAAAAGCTATTGTAGCACATGCCCTTGGGCTTTTTGGCCTATTTTTATGTTTGAAACTTTTAGAGCATCCTTCAAATGAGCGGACACATGAGGACGAAGTGGGTTTTTCTTTGGTGTTTGCCAAACTCTTGGCCTAGTTTGCCTTATGGTGTGCAACTAGACTCAAATTAGACACTTTTCCATTACCATTTTTTGGTTTGTAGGTTTTACGGTGCATGTTTGGGAGCAAGATGTCCTAATTTTTTCTCTTACTAAAATTTTTCCCTAATGGCATTATGATGCACACTTTGGGAATTTTATCCAATTTTTTGATCATTTAGGGTTACGGCAGATTCTCAATGGTGAATTGTCCCTTTTGTGTTTCAAACAAATTTTTGGCCTTGCCTTATTTTGGCATGCACTCAAATATAAAGCATCTTTTTTCTTCTCTTTGCTGAAAATTCCTCAAACCCTAGCTGTTTTAACAAATATTGAAGTCAAGTTTTTGCAACCCTAGGTCATGAGGAGAATAAAACACAATCCTTTGTGATGAATATTAGACAATAAACCCTAAGCATTGGCAAACCATTGTTTCTTGATGTTTGGATGATAACAAATTTGCTGAAAATTTGTCATAAACCCTAGGCAGCCAATCAACAGAAAACCTATTGTAGACACTGACTGGAAACTCATCAACGCTACTGTTACAAAGTTAGTTGATGTTTGGTGATGGTACAACCTTGAAAACCTGCTCTTTGCAATCCGCTGAAAATTCCTCAAACAATTGCACTTATGCAAATATGTAATGGAAGAATGTCAAAAAAACAATTAGCCTTTGTAATAAATGCATGACATGGTAGTTGTTGTTTGGAATTTTTTGTTCTTCCATGAGAACCCATCCCTCCAAAATCTCAGCTTTTTTGCGACAAGGGCATCCCTAAGACGTGGCGATGGGGACAAGACCTCTCCTATTGCTCCATGCACCCTCGTCCTTCACCCGCATCGACCAACACACACCCACAACCCTCCCCTCACCCCAAGCAGCCACCATCACCTATAGGGGGAACATCCCCAAGACATCCCTGCAAAGAAAGGGGCATCTCAGAACGTTCCCCCTATAGGAAATAGTGATGGGACTCCCTGTTGTCTCCAATACAGCTAGAGGATGCTTGGGCATCCCTCGATTGTCCGGGGGCAATAGGAGTTCCCCATCCCAAAATGAGACACTCTTATCTGCTGTTGATATGACAGCTATGAAAGAATTTTAACTATTATAAGTTGCCAAATATGACTGCCCCACTGCAAAAACTCTGCTGGAAGGATGAAATCATTGCTCTACAAAGAATGAATTTGCTGCTGAGTGCCAATGAGGATACACCCGCTGAAGTGAAATGTAGTGCTGGCCTGTTAATGAAGTCTGATTCTGCTGGTAAATAGGACTTCTAATTTTTGAAAAGGCATGATTCCTTCAAACAGGTGCACCCCTTTTAGTCGCAAAATTCCCTTTTTACATGCCTTAGTCAGACAACATTGACTGGCATGCCTTTATGCATTTATAGCATGCTGCTCATTCTACCAGGCATGCATCTATGCATGAATTTAAAGTATTTTTGGCAAAAAAAATCCAACATATATAGGCACACTCCTCAAGATGCAAATGCAGCCTTTGGTTATTCAAAATTGCCTCATCCTTTGTCCAATGTGTGCCTATGAATACAGGATGTAGCTTTCAACTTGAAACTCATATATCCACTCTTGGGCATGCACCCTTAGAAAGGAATTTCAAACACTTAATGATAAAACTTGCAAATCCCATTTATAGCAAGCGCCTATATATAGAATTTCAGACCTTTGACCTTTGATTTTGTGTTTACACTTATAGACACACTCCAGAACCTGCATTCATGATTTTAGATATTCAAAATTTTCCTTTACACTCCAATTGTGTACTATTTTATTTACATAGCTCTGATCATTAAACCCAGAATTTACACTTAGAGGTGCACACTTATACATAGAATTGTATGTCCTACTTTCAAACTCCATGTTTTACACTCATAGACGTGCACCTAGGTTCTTCTGTGCAAAGCTTTACAAAATCAAATCACCTTATTAATTGGTGCACCCCTATCAAGCATAGTTGCAGATTTTGTTTCCACATGTATGGGTGCATGCCAGTGACTTATGAAACATGTTTTTCTTTGATACATAATGGCATGCTTCTATACATTGTTCTACAATCTTTTGCCTTTGAAATCTGCTTGTACCTTACATTGGTGTATGCCCTTCAATGAGGCATGACATTTTCACTTAATAGCCGAACTTTGTCATCTGTTGGTGTGACCTAGGACATGCTTTTGCAGATTTTGAAATTGAAATCCTCATCTTCTACTTGTATTGAAAAACCCTAATATGCAGACTTGTCTTTTTAAACCTTCCACCTTCTTTGTCATCTAGAGAGCTCTCTGCTTTTGAACCATATTACTTATGCCTTGACGAATCTCAGCATACCTCTTCATTGTTTAAAACTTTAAATTTTAAACCCATTTTAGCCTAGGCTTTATATTTGAAAATTCTATTCATTGCTACTGCAATAAGGAGGACAAAAATGATATGGACAAGATAAATGGAACAAAATCTGAAACATGTATGCTAACTGAAAAATGAAAAACTTTTAGTTGGGGTATTATACGATTTTTTTTGTTTCAATAAAACATATTTTCTTGAATGCAATTTCATTGCATTTGTTGTTTACACTTTTATAAATGGAATAGCCAGACTTTGAATAGTTAGGTTTGTCTTTCTATAGATAGCTCTAAATCATTTGTTCTTAAGTAGATTTTGCATGAGTTAATCTTACATGGTATCAAAGCAAGTTTGCACTTAGGCTAGTTTCTTCCATTTTGCAGAAGTTTTTCTAGGGTTTGTGTAGACATCTTACTTCTGCAACTTTCTATCGTTAATTTTATACATTAATTTATCCTAGCTAATTTGCACTAACATCTCCATACCAGTTAACTTATTGTCAAAAATCATTTCTTTCCCCTCACCAAATCATGTAATATTGCCAATTCATTGATTCATGATTGCACATTCCAAAATCAAACAAAGCAAAAGTCAATCAAAGCATTTTAGAATGAAATCAGATCAATTTTAAATCAAAAAGGAAAAATGAAAGCAAACTCAAGTTTCTAAATCAATTGAGTTAATCTCAACTGTTCTTTCTTTCATCCAAAAAATCTGTAAATCAACTCTTTTTCATTCAATATTGTCATCAGATAATCATCACTTAAATCAATTCAAATCATCAATCAGTCACAAATATATGCTACAAGATCTTGCAAGATTGTTTGAGCATCCACAATCCATTTATCATCTGAGAAATCTTCTTCAACAAAAGTAGAATCATGCTCAGTCTGAAGTTTGCATGTATTTTAGAATAGGAATTTGATGTTCTTTCAATTTTGTTTATTGTTCTAAAATTCCTGCTTACAGTTTGTAAGTGATATTTAGCAAAACGAGGAATTTAGTGTAAAAGTTAGAGTAAACCTAAGTTCACCTTGTGTCTAGAGGGTCTAAATAAGTTTGTTTTGTCTTTTATTCCATCCAAATTGAACACTCAAAGGCCAAGCTAATTTATGGTTGGGTGTTGTATTTGATATTTTTTCAAATGACTTCATTTCAAAGCATGTTGGACAAATTTAAGCTCACCATTGTGACCTAAGTGGCCAAAACCCTAATATCACCTATCAAATTGTCTTAATCAAACATCTCTCCCAAAATCCCTATTTTTTCTCCAAGCAAACCATATGGCATGCAATTTGAGGCTAAAAGCAAAGAAACAAATAAAAATAAAATATTATGTGTTGTACTTTCAGTGCACACATATGGCATCATTCAGCATTGTGTTGAGCACAATGCTTGCACTACCTAGAGCCAAGCACCCTTTTCAAAAAAACCAACTTGTACTACCAACTCATCAAACCCTTTTCCTTGTCCCAATCAACATACACTTGGCACACCACCGTCAAACACCAATTGCTTGCTGACATCATTAGACAACTCACTACTCAATAAATGTCCTCATTAGTTGCTCAGTAATCAATAATCAACATGACATGCAATCACCCTATCAGTAGTTGAATGCACCTGCACAATCAGCATAGCTTGGGCACCACCCAAGTGCCACTAAAACCATGATCTTTTGCCTACTAGGAGAGAGAAAACTTCAAGGGAGCATAACTTTTGATCCATAATTCAGATTTTAGAGCATTTTTTGTTTTTATTTTGCATAATTTTATGTAGAATACAAAGATTTTATCAAATTTAAGTTATTATCTGCCCCTTTCTTTAAATATTTTAAGACCACTGCGGAGCTATAAGCATGTGATTAAGGCATTCGTAATCACATGAAGAATAGAGTGTCACATTCAACTTTTTTTTTTGGTGGGGGGTAGCTTGCATTGAGCAGTTTGAGGAGCTCATCTTTCTTTATGTTGTGTCCTTGTGTTTAGTATGACAGATCAATTACAAATCCCTATACTCACACCTTATAATTATTTCACATGGAAAAGCAAAATAACTATACAATTGTGGGCTAAGGGATTGTATAGAATAAATCAAGAAATGAAATTAGAACTAGAATCAAATGCATACAACGTTAAGTTGTTTAACAAACATCATGAAACATATGGGTTCTTATGTCTAGTTGTATCTCCAAATCTTGTTTTTCATATTTAAGATTTAGCATCACATACTATCTAGGACAAGTTAAAACTTAAAATCTTTATTTGAGAAAATTGATGAAATATGAGGTCATCAACTAGAAAATGACCTTATTACTCTTAGTCCAAGCAATTTTGAGAACATCTAAGACTTCATTTCACAATTCAAATCACTACAGCTACAACTAAAGGTCTGTCATATAGAGAAAAAGGACCCACAACTAATTCTCAATGTATTATCAAAACTTGGTCTTGATTAGTTTGTCTTTGTTTCTACATTCCATGCTACTAAGAATGCTTTGGGTATTGAAGAACTTTTTTTCTCAGTAAGCAGGGATTAGCATCTTGTACCCATTACCATGGCTTCTGAAAGAAAAGGAAAGCATTACAGAACACAGCCTGATGCATGGGAGAGAGGTCAGAAAAGAAAACCTCAGAAAGATAGAAAAGAACAATGACACAATCAATGCCATTTGGTGCCAATCTCATACCTAAGAGAGTTATATTTCCATGAAAGTTAATGTTGAAGAGTTGAAAAGCTGCTGAACTGTCATAGTTGTTGCTGTAGTGCTGGAGAATTGCTGTGGTTGCTGCTGAAGTTGTTGTTTTAGCATTTAAGTGCCGCCGATGTATCACAATTGCAGTTGAAGTGCTGCTGATGCATCACAATTGTTGTCGATAAGTGCTGCTGAAAAACTGCTGAAGTGCTGCTACAGCAGAAACCCAGACAAGTCCCTAACCAATCAATGAATGGGAATCCATTTAGAGATGTAAAAGACATGTCCCTCTATTTTGTGTGAGAACTAAAAATCATCTTGCATTTTGTTGGTGAGGACTTCTTCTTTCCTTCAACAATCCAACTATCATAACATACAGTTGAGGGAATATCCACAGAGTACTCAAGGACCTGCACTAGATATCCTTTAGGGGGAGAAGTGTCCACCTTGGGGGGAAAATGAGATGCAACCAGACCAGAATGGACCAACAGAGAAACATCCTTAGCTTCCATATGTGAGGAAGCACATTCATGGGGAGAGAGAACTGCATGAGTATCTTGAGTTT
>VDFB02378467.1:0-17150 GCA_007258455.2 Sequoia sempervirens | reverse complement strand
AAGTTTTTAAAATTAAAAAGCTTTCCTAGTAGCAAAAGGATTCTCCCAAGATAAAGGGGTTGATAATTTTGAGACCGTTGCACCATTTACAAAGATGAATTATATATGCCTCGCCCTTTTCATTGCTGCATTACATTGATTGGGTTTTGCATCATATGGACATGAAGAATACCTTCTTGCATGGAGATCTACAAAGAATAAATTTAGATGGATCCATGATCAGGTTCAATTGTATGCTACATCACATACAATTGAACCTGATGATTGAATATTCACATGCCATCCCTACTTATCTATTTGTATATGAATCTATATGATTGTTTTCAATAAGATTAGCTAGGAGAATATTTCTAGTTTTGGGAGATGGCTAGTTGTCATCTGTTGTCATTCCATCTTCCCCTTTATTTCATTATTGTATAAATAAAACTTATGAGTACAATACAAAATGAAGTTAAATTTTTTGACAAGATAATATCAACAATTTTTTTTCATGTTTTTGTTAAAGATGTCAAGTGTGCAAGGTTATTTTTTGAAAGGATTATCATGGGATAGTTGTCCAAGTTACATGCCAAGTTCAATAATGTTTTGGGCATGCATATTTAGATGTTTCAATTTTGGAGATTGTGTATGAGATTGGTAGCTTGTAGTTATTGATCTCTTGTTGATATCCATAAGAAGCTACAACATTTGGTTATCATCATCACTTGGTTCTCACTTTTGTTAGGAGAATTTTGGTTTACATTTTTGTAGCGTGGCTTGCTAGTTAAAGATTATCAAGTTACTTTAGGTTTTATATAGTTGGGATTTTGTTGATGAGTTTGGTAATATTATCACTTTGAAAGAGGTTGTGTTCACACATTAGATTCATTTGATGTGTGATATTCATGTCTCTTGGGGGGATGCTCATTACATGGGATGAAACTAACTCATAATGTTTCCTTTGGGAAAAACAACAAACTCATACTTCTTATTTTTAGATGTGAGAGTGATTTTTATTCCTTGATGGAGAGATGTGTAATCAAGTTTATTTGTGAAAAGAATAAGCTTGCTTCTCATTTGATTTGGTCCCACAAAGTAATAATTATGTCTATCTTGAAAGATAGATCATATTTAAGAGCATTTATTGTGATGTGAGTTTAGGTTCTTTAATAGATTGTTCACCCCCTTTAGTGGTGAAGATGCATTTAGTTGTAAAATTTTCTCTAATATCTTTATAAAACATCATATTTGATGAAATGACTCCATTTTAGGGTCTACTAAATTTCATTGATAGTCCTACCATAAATACTATCAGTATAGATGAAGATGAGACAACTAATTATAGTTTGGAGCATCCTACTTGATTGTGACTTTTGAGGATAATTTAGAAGATGATTAGGTTGTCCAATATGATATTGCACCTATTGAGGATTTAAAAAGAGGATTGGGTATTGGCCCATTATATAAGATGAAGATGGTCCCAAATAATAGAAAATTCTTTCACACAAGTCTTCTTCTTCTTCTAAATGGGATTTTAGTCATCTTAAGAGGGTTGGACTATTACCCTTGGAGGGACTTAGGCAGAAAGAAGGGATGTAAATACACCATGGAGGACCAAAGTATATTATAATGGGACAATTATGTTGTCATGACTAGAATGTTGGATATGCATGTGGAAGCCAAGAACAAAAGATAATAGGAGAAGACACAAAGGATGCTTGATTTCATATCTTTGTAGATTGATGATCATTTGAACTATATTGCAACACATGGTTGGGTTATCAAAATCTAAGGCCTTTCTTCTTCAAGGAGGTTCAAGCTAGTAATCAACCCTTCGAGTTGTGTTTCAAGTTGAAACCCCTTTTGATGGGCTACTTTGAGTTACACTAATTGCAATATACCATTTAGTTGTGTGCTTGTAGATACAACTTGCATAGAAAAATGTGCACCTTGTATATTAGGATTAGCGCATTATTGACTCAACCTAATATCTTGTAACTTGTTGAGAGGTGTATTAATAAATGCATACCTCCCAAAATTTCAATCAACCAATCACTTCATTCACTTCTTTTTCCATTTTATACTCATTCTTTTGGTATCTCTTGGCACCACCACATGTTGACATTTTTTTCTTATGCTTGTGGAGTTTATTATTTGTTCAATTATAGAATCATGTCATTAATATCACATAATACATTATTGGTTAATTTCTCTTGAGAAGATTGATCCAATGTAGATGGGAGATAGGTCCTTGCCCAAATATGCCTTGAATTTCATTCTAAAAACCTATTGCAAGTCAAGGGATTCCTCCTTAATCTCTTCCATGGGAGATTGGGAAGTTTTTTAAGCATAATAAATCTCAAATTGCTTCTCAATTAAATATCCACTTCATGTTGCATGATATTCAAGCCTTTGATTTAACTTATTATATCCTTATGGTACTACATGATTAATTTGAATCAATTGGTGAAGGATTCGACCTTAGCTTTCAATGCCTCCATCTTTTCCTTAATTTCTAGGTTGGTAGGATAGTAAAGGCTATCCACAACCCTATACATCATATATCCTAAATCCAACAATATAAATTGTTTTCATTCACAATGACATCCAATTTCTTCAAAAATATTGTATAATTGATGCTTTGGTTCACATTTATTAAAATTTGTAGTCATGTCATCACTTAACACAATGATATCCATTTCATGAGTATCAACATCATCATCAACTTGAATGAAAATTTTAAACTTCTATTTGAGTCTACACCTAGATAAGATGAGACCATTTTCTCTTATGTGTCGCCACCATTGTGGAAAAAGCCTAAATAAAGAAACAATTGAAAGTAGAGGGCACACAAAAATATTGTCAAAAATTTCAAGAGGGTGGGAGTGGAATAATATAGGAAAAATTCCCTTATAGAATTGCATGTAAAAATGTAGAGGTTGGCATGATATTGCCCACTACTACCCATCCTTGGAAATCATTTAATACATTACAAAGAACTACCTTGATTTCCCTTTATCTATATTAGCAATTAAATTTTATTAATAAATAAAAAAACTCATTGTGAAGTAAAAATCAAAGCCAATTCCTTCTTATTACTTAAAACTCATCATTGATAAGAGAGGGGCTTGCTCAACATTAATTAATAGATTGTTCAATATATTTATCTCCCTAAAGCAACGTTGAGTTAATTTTTGATGAGCATTCAAGCCTCTTCAAAGGTGCTCTCAATTCACTAACTAGGCTTGGACCTTTAAAATTGCATTAATTATTGGTTGTAATTTTCCTTCAATTTGTAAAAGCTAGTGATTTTGGGAATGAGCAAACTTCAATCCCCCTAACCATACCTATTGCATGAACTATGCTCAATTCCCATTAGATGTGTTATAAAATGTAATTATATGAATCCTTGTGGAGTGGAGGCCTTTTGGTTAGTTTCCTATAATCTTTATTATCTCCCACCCCATTAACAAGATAGGAGATTGGTCTTTAAAAAAAGTGTGAGAGTTAATTTCTTAGATTTTTTTATTTTTTAAATTTTGTATGGGGGTTCATAAGGATTGCAATTAGACCTTTTTTTATAGGGTCAATTTAATTTTATTTTGGCATCTATTCCAAGTGTTTGCTGATTTATCCAAGATTAATTTATTTATTTCTAGTCATTGTTCCAATTTAAAATCAATGGAATGGATTTTTAGATGGTTTTTTTTCAATAGTAGGAAACAAAGTCTATTTTAAGGGTTGGGGGTATGGTCAATACACCTCAAAAGATTAAAGTAACCACTTCCATGTTTCCTAATGTATCAATAGAGGGGAATAAAATATTGAAATGTTTCTTCATTCTTTCTAGATAGCAAATAAATACAGTTCTAAGAAGGCATAATACTCAACTTGGCTTGAGTTGGAATCCTTTATTGAACTGTTAGATATGAGAAAAAAATTATATCTTGTGTAGAATACCAACTCTTAAGTAATTTTTAACTTCTTGATATCTACTTATTCTAATGATAGTTTAGTGATAATAGATTTCCACAATCCATGAAATTATTGCAAGAGTTTTATGGATTAGATTGTGTCAAAAAAAAAAATTGCATCAACGTTTCGAATCACACTCCATGATTCATCATCAAGATAGAAGAGAGCAAAGGAATAGAATCATGGAGTGTGATTCGAAACGTTGATGCAAATTTTTTTGGACACAATCTAATCAGAAAACTCTTGCACCACTAATAGTTTACTTAAAGATGAAAATATCATTTCTAATGAATCTTACATTTAGAACAAGTGTTTACATCATATTATATTTATGTATTTTTGTTTTTATAATTTCTTTCCATAAAGAAATAAGAAGATTTACTTTATTTCTTTTAAATTCTCTTTCTTTTGAGAGAGCTAATAATCTTTGTTTTAATAGTTATTAAAACTTTACTCAATTATATATTATTAATTTAAATCAAACTTATTTGAAAATAATCTCAAATGATCTTTTATATAAATTTTAAACACCTAATGTATCCAACCATCTTATATTATAATTATCACACTATAAACCATACAATAGCCTCGTTCCGAGTTAAATTTGAATTCACACAAAACCTTTAAATAAATTTAGATTTACTATTTATAATCTTTGTTTTGTTTAAATTTAGACTGTCACGTGTGGTCGATGAACAGGTGTAGATTTCTTGCATGCTATCATTGTTCGTTCACGGGTTGCCCACATGAATTTTATTGCAGGGTCTTAGTTAAAGACAAATTTTGGCTTTTGGTTGCGCCTGTCTTTTTCTGGTTGGCGGACATGACCGTGTAATTTTATTCCTCTGCGCTCTCTAACGAATTTGAAAATCTTTTCAGGTTTTGGTTGATATGGTGGGCTTCTCATGTTTCCCGTGACTGTCGTGGCAATGGCCGCCGTGAAATATTCCGACGCAGTAAAAAATCCCAATGGTTAAAATAATTTCATGCTTCAGATGTATTTAGACATAGCAAAGAAAGTCGAGATGATTTCATTTTGATATTTCATCAAACACTTTGCATGCAATCTGGTAAGTGAATTTTCTTGATCATTCTTATATTTTCTGGATGATTTCATTTGGACATTTCATCAAACACTTTGCATGCAATCTGGTAAGTGAATTTTCTTGATCATTCTTATATTTTCAAGATGATTTCATTTGGACAATTCATCAAACACTTTACATGCAATCTGGTAAGTGAATTTTCTTTATCATTCTTACATTTTCATTTCATTTGAACATTTCATCAAACACTTTGCATGTAATCTGGTAAGTGAATTTTCTTGATCATTTCTTATATTTTTGAGATGATTTCATTTGGACATTTCATCAAACACTTTGCATGCAATCTGGTAAGTGATTTTTCTTGATCATTCTTACATTTTTCAGTAGGGTATTCAAAGATTTTTCCTTGTTGGATTAGAACATTATAATTTTTCACATTTAGGAGGTTTTATACATATGCAATTTAACATAATAAGCAAGCACAACTGTTTTTTTTCTCATCAGCCTGCCGGTTATGAATTTTCTGCTCAATAAACAATTCACTCTGTTACAGTTTGATTTCTTTCCTTTAATTCTAATCTGATTAAATAATTTGTATGCATATGTAATCTTAATAAGTACAACTATTATCTTTCTCATTATCTTGCCAGTCATGAATTTTGTGTTATCAGTAAACAGTTCACTATGTTGCAGTTTTGTTTCTTTCCTTTTATTTCAAGTTTGATTAGGATGGAAATATTTCTTTGTGTGTTTCAGCATCTCTTTCTCTTGGTTACCCTAAAAAAATCATGACAATCACACACATATTTGTTGTCATAACTTGGTTTTTGAAATCTTCAATAAAAACAACCAAACAAATTTTGAAGAATTTATCTTAAAACTAGGAAGTCATAGAAACAATTTTCGAAGTATATACACTTTGATAGTTCTTACAAACCATTTTAACGTAAAGGATATTAAAAGTATATTTTATCTTTATTTAGACAACAAATTCTACAATGAAGAGTAGTTGAAACTTTTCAAATTATGATATAATATTTTTGCTTTTCTAATTTATTTAAGTCTATATATATCAGATTTGTACTTGTGTCTTTCATATTTTTATCAATTGTGTGTTTTCCTTTTCTAAGTATGACTCTTCTTCCAACTCCGATCTTCCTTTCTACCTATCGGAGTTTCAAACTTCTCCATCTTGTAATGCTTTTTGTCAATTGCTTGCCTCTCAGTTGTATTTGTTAGACTTTTCCATCTTGTCACCCCTGTGGCGCAACCCCCAACACCTCATCCTATAGTTTGAATCTTGTGTATGGCTGATCCCCCACATTCTTATCTATGTTTCCATTCCCCTCCTAACTCCCTAGCACGTGTCGTTTTGGTCCCAATAGTCTATTTTTAGCACCATCACTTTCAAAAGGGAATCTTTCTCTCCAATGTTCACTATTCAAATTGGAAGTCATGGGTGTTCTTGGTGGCCAACCTATTCTATTTGTGAAGAATACAAAAGACCAATTGTTTTCAATCTAGTTCATCCTCTACACTTAATCGATTCTTTTTAGAATCCATTTTGAGATCTTGTGTTCAAGCGTGGGAATCCTAGGACTAAAACCCTAGAGATTTTAGAGGACAATCTCGTAGAGGGGTCGTATTTGAGCTTCATTAGACACAAAATCCAATCATGTTGTATTTGATTTGATTTACCACTATTGTTGGTATGATTTTTTTGTCATAGTTACTAATATTACAAAACTATTTAAATTTAATGCAACCATTAATGTAATAAGGCATGAATTAGGATTTCCTCTGTTATATACATTGTTCATTATAATATGAAGATAAAGAGTTATTTTTGTTATTTGTTATCTAAGATGTGATGATATTATTGATGCACAAATAGTAGTTTTAAATCTAAGTTATCTAAGATCTAAGTGAATATTAGGGCTAATAGAGTTGTTAATCAAATAATAAGTTTTTGTTGAAGGTTAAAAATTAGATTTGCATTATTATTTTGGGTAGGGACATTATAGTGGTTGGTGATCTTTCCAGCCTATGTTTCGAGAGTTCAAATTTGCATATTTTAATTTTATGTAGTATAGTAATAGAGCAACTAGATATCACTTGAGGGAGATAAGAAAATAAGGCCAATTTGTAGACAGTGTAGAGATTCAATTTTGTCCTACAAAACCTATTTTAGAATATAACAATATGATAAAAAGAGAAAAGGAGAATGAATATATATATATTTATATATATATATATGACAATTTAGATAGTTGAGCAAAAAGAAAGTTTGATATGATGACATAATTACTTCACAAGATGGATAGTGGTATAATTGTGCCTAGATAGCAAATGGTTGAAACAAGTGCTTTTAAGGGTAATAATTTGGATGCCACTTAGAGCCACACACAAAAGGCTATTCTTGTTTTAGCTAGAAGGCCAACTTGACCTACCTTTCCAACTTGAACTACCTTTCTAGATAAGGAGGTAGATGCTCAATAACATAAAGATCAAAACTCACTATTTTATGATATTAGGGCATACCATGTATAATAAACAACTCTTCCTAAGAAGATCCAAATCAAAATTTCACTCACTAATTATATGACCATGAAGAAGTCTCAGAATGGGTACAAATTTGAGCCTAGGCCACAAGCCTTTTAGAGAGATGTACAACAAGCTTTGGGGAGGTTAACACTCTATCCCTATGATGGATTTAATATATTTTTAGCTCATGTGTGGGTACAAAAGGTAGACACATATCTGTCTCTTGGAGTGATGATCAAAGATGAAGTAATCAAGTATGTTACCTTGTATTTGGAAGGTATTGCACATGAGTGGTGGTACCACAATTTGATCACATAGAGTTACAAATCCATCATATCATATGATAAATTCTACATAATTTTGATTGTGATATTTAATCAAAAGTATCCTATAGTTTATTTCAAATATTCAATTCACTCAAATAGCATGGTTCAATAGAGAACTATGTATTAGAGATTTAGAAGCTCTTAGTGATGGTGTTGGACATGACAAAGAGAAGATTGACCATGATCTTCATTGAAGGGTTAACTAAATCTCTTGAGGGGCTTTCCAAAGCTTTTGAACCACCTAACCTATAAGAGACTATCAAGCAGGCTCTAGCACTAAAGACTTCCATGCCAAAGAATAAGCTCCATACAAAAACCTTCATTCCAAAGAAGCCCTTGCACAAAACTTTATAATAGACCAAGATTTTTCTATCTAGCCCAAACATTGAAGTGAAGAATGAATTTATAAGGAAGAAGTTATGTTTCAACTATAAGGATCCATGGTCGCCTAGACATATATGTCATAAAAAAGGAAGAGTTCATTACATTGAGGTAAGGTTTGATGATGAATTGGAACCTGAGGAACCCAAACCACAAAGAGAAGAGGAACCCGAATAGGAGATGGGAGAAGAAGATCAACCAAAATGGGAATAGTTCATCTCAAGAGGCACTCTTGCTACACTCATTGTTACTCCAAGATTCGATCCCTTTCACATCAATGGGGTCCCACAAGTTCAAAGGGTGACTATACTCATTAACCTTGGTGTCACTCATATCTTCATTAATGAGGGATTGGTGAGAAAATGAGGCCTGAAGACATAGAATTTTGAAGGATTTGACATTATGGTGGTTGATGGGTTCATGATACAATAAAATAGGAATATATCCCAACTAAAACTTAATCTCAGAGAATACAATATGAATGAGGACTTTTATTTCAACATAGGAGACACACGTATGGTTCTAAGGTTCCAATAGCTACACTCATTAGGAGAGATAAAAAAATCTAGACCATGGAACTAAATTTTTAATCAAAGGAAAAATAAGTGGTACTGTAGGGAAAGAAAAATAAAGAACCAAGGATTGTATTGGCCAAGAGAATGGAAAGGATTTTCTATAATGGGAAAGTTGTATGTATAACTCAATGCTTGGTGATTGTAACAAAACTTGTTGAAGGAAAGAAAAAATATTGTGTGGATGTATAGAGCATATTAGAAAAGCACAATAATGTGTTCAATAGGATTCCTCTAGGGAGACTGCTAGACAAAGGATTTGAGCGTGTCATTCAGTTGGAGGAGAGTGCTAAGCTTGCCATCAATACTCCCTACCACCACTTTTAGAGACATGTGGAGGAAGTTGAAAAGTTCATTAAGCAAATGTTGGAAATGGGACACATCAAACCTAGCTCAAGTCCCTTTGCTTCCTCTATCATTTTGGTCAAAATATGCTGCAATTTAAGAAGCAAACATAGATGTAAGGGAGAGGAAGTTGAGAAATAGAAGAAACAAGGAGTACTTAATTCAGTAAAAATATCTGGTAGTGGAGGATGCAATGTGAGAAGGCCCACAAATTCTAGAGCATTCAAACTTGCAATTGCTTGAGGATAAGCAATTTTAAATGGGGTGGATTTGTCATGTCCCATTTCTAGTCAATCTAAGCATATACCTATTAGGTTGTACTTGTGACTTCCTTGTTTCAATTTTATTTCCATTTTCCTTTCTTAAGTATGTCTTTCCCTCCAACTCTACTCTTCCTTTATATTAATTTAAGTTTTAGAGTTCTCCATCCTATCATGATTTATATGTTTTTCTCACCTTGTTGTTGTATTTGTAAAAATTCTCCATCCTATCATGCCCATGGATCAACCCTTGACACCTCATCTTATAGTTTGAATCTTATGTATGGTCAACCCTCAATCCCTTATATTCCTTGATATACATTCTCATTCCCCTCCTAACACGTCATCACATGCCATTTTGGTCTTATCAGTATGTTTTTTGCACCATCAATATCGTGTTGTACTAGTCTCTTGGGGTGAAGGAAGTTCTTGGGGGGTATTGATTCCTCCTTCCTTTGTTAATAGTTCTCTTTTCAAGACATGAGTTTTTCCCACTAGGTTTTCTCTTTTACTCCATTTGTGATAGAATTTAATTTTGTATAGTAGTACCTCATTAGGCCTTGTTTATGAAACTCATCTTTTAGTGAGTTACTCCCTAAGTATCATTCCGGGGGGTGTTAGTGTGAAAAGAGTATATGCATATAGCTTTATTTTAGCTAGTTCCTACACCTAGTAGTCCTATTCACACTAGCTTAAATTCACTTAGTGGTTTAGTTAGCTCACCTCATAGACACTTGACACATGCCTTCACACTTTTCCCAAGTGTTATACATGTATCACATCTCTTGGAGGGTTAGTCAGGACCTTTCTATTTCACCTTCCTACTTCATCCTTGACCTATATAAACAAGGAGTAATCATTGTATTTGCACACATTCTATGATATTTTATTGGCTTATGCATTGTGATTGATTCATTTTTGGAATTTTGCATATTGCATTTATTATTTATTGCTCCAACAAAGAGGAGGTAAAAGTGATTTTTAATTATGGGATGGTGAAAAACATCATGGATGTATTGCATATCCTTGGTTTAGCTAGAAATGTAATTTTTATATAAAAATGAATGATTTATGGGTGCATGTTATATTTGAGAAGAGTTATTACATGTTTAGTAGAAGGAATTTAGTGTTGTCCAGGGACACTCAATGTGACACCCTTTTTAGGTTAGAAGTATCCAGATTTTGTAACTTTGTTAATGTAAATGATCACTTTGTATCTTGTAAATGGTGGCATCATTGGATGGTTCACATAGGCATTAAGGGTCTCAAAACCATTATAAATAAGAAGATGGTTGATGGTATTTTTGTTACTCTAATGATTTTAATTTTTGTGAATATTATGTGTATGAAAAATTAGATATAATTTTGAGGTGAGGGCCCTAGCTTAATTGGCTAAAGTATCCTATTGTAAGAAATAAATCACAAGGTCTAGTCTCCCCCATCCCCATAGTACTAGAGGGCGTGTCGTGCCAGCATCACAAGTCACGTGATTTTTTTACCAAGCACACTGCAACTTATAAGGAGAGCTACCTATTGAGTGCACAAGACAACTGAAAGGGGAGGTGAAATAGTTGTCCCCTAAAACTTCAAAACCCTTATACACATTCAGATCGACATTCATTCAATAAACCCTTGAATCTGTTATGATATCATGGAAAGAAACTAATAGAAAATGAAACACAACACTATACAAGAGAAAACCAAATTTACATGGAAAACCCAAGATGGGAAAAACCACGGTGAGGATTAGCTCACATTGTAAGTAATAACAACACCAATTACAAGGGCTCACTGCCCAGAAAAAAAAAAAGGCTCACTGCCAAAATAGAAAAGAAGATAGAGAAGAAATTTTACATAGAGAAAACTATCTCAGTGCAATAGAGAATCCACCACAATGTCATCAACACCTTTGCATCTTGATTGAAGAATTGTAGACACCTTCTGCTCCTTGCATCCAGTAATCTAACACATGAAAAATCATGTTTCATTTCTTGAAATTGCACTCTATAACTCTGCAATTTGCATCATATTTGTATATCTCTACTACCACACAATCCCTTAACAACTCAACTCTTATTTATACCATATTCAACCTTGAAAAATTTCTCCAAGGTCAGTTATGCACCTCAACCATGCAAATTTGAATTAAATCGGCACCGAAACATTTTTTTGGTGGAAAGGAATGAAGGTGGACCACAAAATTCCTTAGCTAGGACCTAAATCCATCCTTACATGCCACACCATGCTTCCACAAACAAATAAGCACCTTCGCAAGTAGTGTAAACACCAAGGTCAGTTGCTACCTATGTAAACACCAAGGTTAGTTGATACTTGTGTAAACACCATTAAAAATTTAAGTACATGCTTCCTTTAATCCAACAACAACTCACAAACAACAAATTTCACCTAAACACATTTTGGAATATTCCACAAACACCCTAAAATCCAACAAACTCCTTCACAACAACTTTCACCTGAAGAATGTACACACCTTGTACATCCAGACTACTCTGTCATACATTGTAACTCAAGAAACTAACTTTCGAAGGACCAAACCTCGAACCACTTCAACTAAAGAAAGATACTAATACTATCATCACTCCTTCAAATCTACAAGACTTGAAACATAATTGCAGAGAAACACGAAGCATAAAAATTTCTCCTAGACACCTCTGTAATACACAACTCACACTCTGATGAACACAAATTCTTTTTTAAAATGATCTAGCACACCAAATTCTAGATAAAACACCTTAGAACATCGTTGATCAACATATATGAAATGCACGAGTAGATCTTCAACCTAGAAGAAATATGGAGCAAAACTAGAAGGTGAACCTGCAACCTAAAATACCATTGCGACACATTGTTTCTTCTTTTTATCAAATTTTCTCGAAAGCACTTAGAATCCAAACTCCAAAAAAACATTCTCATCATATTCAACACTTCCTTAACACAACTGAACAAACTATAATATAGCAACTCAACCATAGATCACAAAATCTTATCACAACAACACTAGAGCTTGACCCTAGTAGCTTTACTAATGACAACATAATGCAACTAATCAAACCATGGATAACATCAACTGATAACACTTGTACAACAATATATCCCAACAATAGACACCAATGACAACACAGACTTGTTGACATGAATGGCTAACTAACTGCTCATACTTGCAACAATCTCCCCCTTTGTCATCGATGGCAACACATGATGTGAAAAACCATCAAAGACAACTTTGAATATCAATAACTCTTCACATTACTTCTAACCCTTTCTCAATTAGCTTATTATTTACTCTCCTTGAATAACTTATCTTTTTCACATGACTCTCTCCCCCTTTGACATCAATGGAAAAGGACAACAAAATTGGATCTCCCCCTTTGACATCAATCAACCTTCTCACAACTGTTCTGCAATAGTATTTCCTTTACTTCTATGTATACTCCCCCTTAGGAGCACACACAAAACTGCACCAAATCAGCTACCATTGCACAATGACAACACATACCTTTCTGATAGCAACAATTGGAAATGCTACTACCTACTCGCCCTGAGAGGTAGCCACCAATATCAGTCCAAAACAAAGAATGAATCTTGAGATCCATTAGACTGATGCATCTCCTTGTGCATCTAGTTCAAAGGAGGGGCAATAACCCCCAACTTCTCCCAGAGATACTTAAAAGTATCCTTAGGAAGAGCTTTAGTGAATATATCAGCAATTTGATCATTTGTAGGCACATATTCAAGCTTTACTTCATTTTCCACAACCTTTTCTCTTCGAAAGGGATACCAAATTGAGATATGCTTTGTCCTTGAATGCATTACCAGGCTCTTTGAAATATTGATTGCACTTTTATTGTCACATAAGATAGAAATTAGTTCATCATACACCACTCTAATATCCTTCAATGTTTACCTCATCCATAACACCTGTGTGCAACAAGATGTTGTTGCAATGTACTCTGTATCTATAGTAGATAAAGAAACTAAATCTTGTTTCTTTCTTAGCCATGATACCAATCTACATCCAAGTAATAATGCACCACCACTTGTACTTTTCATGTCATCCACACAACCTGCCCAATCTGCATCTGTGTAAGCACTCAAAGTGAAACCAATATCCTTTGGATAACGTAATCCATGATTTGAAGTGCCCTTCAAGTATTTGAATATCTTTTTGACAATTGCAACATGTAATTCTCTCGGATCTTCTTAAAATCTAGCCACAAGATAAACTGTATGCATGATATCCGGTCTAGTAGCAGTTAGATATATCAGTCCACCAATCATTGATCTATACTTGCTCTGATCAACCTTAGGAGATTCATCATTCTTGCTCAGCTTGCAACCAGTAACCATAGGAGTACATACCAGTTTAGAATCTCCCATTCCAAACTTCTTCAACATTCCTTTGACATACTTTGATTGTGAAATAAAAATATTTATTTGTTTGATTGATTTGTAGCCCAAGGAAGAAATTCATCTCTCCAAACATAGAAATTTCAAATTATTTATGCATTTCTTTTACAAACTTCTTACACATAGCTTTATTGCCTCCAAAAATTATGTCATCAACATAGACAACCACAATCAAAATTTGATCTTTTTCAACTTTAAAGTAAAGATTACTATATGTGGTACCTTTATTGAATCCTTGTTGTATCAAATACCTATCCAACCTTGCATACCAAGCTCTGGGAGCTTTCTTTAGTACATATAATGCCTTCTTTAATCTGTAGACCATATCTGGTTTATTTGATACAATCCAAAAAATCCGGCTGTTTCCATGTATACCTCTTCTTCCACTTTCACCAAGAAAGCGTACTTCATATCCATTTGATAAACTTGAAATCCTTATGTGTCGCAAAATCCAGTAAAAACATCAAGGATAGCTCTCCATTCTTTCCTTCGAGAAAATGTTCCCCTCAAAATGTATCTCTTCAACTTGTGAGTAGCCTTTACACACACTATTTCCTTTGTTTCTACCACTTCTCCATTCTCATTCAACTTGTTTCTGAACACCCATTTAGATCCAATTATGTTTTTGTTTGTTGGTCTTGGGACAAATTCCTAAGTTTGATTCTTCTCAATCTACAGTAGTTCTTCTTCCATAGCCTTTATCCAATGTTCATCTTTGCATGCCTTAATTACTTTTTTAGATTCAGTTTTAGAAAGTAAAACATTTACCCTTTCCAAAGAGTTTCTTTCCTTGCTCACACATTTTCTTTTGTTCCAATGATTTGTTCTTCATAATGATTCTTTTGCACATACTTAGGTTTTTAAAATGTCATTTCTAGAGCTCTTCCTCTTCAATCCTCAGATTCTCTTTTTTCCTTTTTTTGCTTTCTTCCCTCTTCTTTCACAGAAGTAGGTTCGTCTAATCTATATCCATCTATCACCATTGAATTCCCAAAATCTTCATCAACTTTGACACTTGCACTCTCAACAATATCTCTCAATATCTTGTTGTAACATTTATAGGCTTTGCTTCTAGTAGAGTATCCAAGGAAGATACCTTCATCAAAACTTGCATCAAACTTTCCCAAGTTTTCTTTATTTTTTATAATGTAACATTTGCTTCCAAACACCCTAAAGTACTTGACCGTAGGAATCCTTCCATACTATAGCTCATAGGGAGTCTTTGTGTTGTTTTCTTTTTCTTGAACTCTATTAAGTATGTAAACAACAATATGAATAGCTTCTCTCTAGTAGACTTCCAATAGTTTTTTCTTCTTTCATCATAGTCCTTGTAGCTTTGTGAAAAATCCTATTTTTCCTTTCAACCACTCCATTTTGCTGAGGAGTTCTAGGACAGAAAAGTGCTTCTTTATGTCATGATTCTCACAAAATATATTAAATTCATTGGAGGTGAACTCTCCACCTTTGTCAGACCTCGAACACTTGATTTTCATATCCATTTCATTCTCAACCATAACTTTAAATGCTTTAAACTTATCTAGGGCTTCAAAATTTTCTTTGAGAAAGGTAACCCATGTCATTCTAGAATACTCATCAATCAATAGCATGAAATACCTATCACTTTGAAGACTTCTTACTCTTGTAGGACCACAAATATTTGTATGCACCAACTCTAACAATCCAGTAGTAGATTATTCTTTTCATTTGAAACTTTTTTTTGTTTTCTTTCCAATCTAACAATCCTTGCAGACAACATTAATAGGCTTTGTAATCTTTGGTAGATCTCTTGTAGCTTGAACTAAACTTATTCTTACTAGATTATCAAAATTAATGTGACACATCCTCCTATGCCATAGCCAATTTTCATTAATTTGAGTCATAGAGCAATGACCATCAACATCCTTGAGTTGATAAACATTTTCATCTATCCTTCTTCCAATAGCAATCACATTTCTAGACCCTTTTTTGATCTCACATCCATCATGCTAAAACATAAGATTGTATCCTTTGTTACACATTTTTCCAACACTTAAGAGGTTATTCCTTAAACCTTTAACACAATAAACATCATTAGTATAATGCTTTCCATCAAAACTGATTGAACCTATTCCACATATCTTAGCACCTAAATCGTCACCAAATCTAACAAGTCCTTCATCATATATTTCAAGTATAACAAACTTACTCTTGTCACCGGTCATATGGTTAGAACATCCACTGTCAATGATCCAATAGTTCTTATCATGTCTAGCATCAAAAGCAGACACCAAAGTACCTTCAGCCTTGTCCCTTATCTCTGGAGGGCTTTCCTTCACACAAATTTTAAAGTTAGCAAAAATGGTTTCATCTTTCAAAGCCATAAATAACCATTCACCATCATTTTCATCTCCATAATCAAATCCATCATCAAAAATACATGCATATTCTCTAACATAATAGTTTTTATTAATCATATTACCTATGTTCTCCTTGTTTTTATCATTCAAAACCCTATTTGGACATATTGGAGCATAGTGACCTATCTTTCAACAACTGAAAATTTTGAATGGTAATTTACCTTTGTACTGACCAGTACCCTTTTTCATCCTTCTCACAAAGTTAGCTTCCACATCATCAAGATCCTCTTGACCTAATTCTTCAATCTTCTCTAATTTTCTAGCCTTAAAAGCAATCTCAACTTTTGCACCATTATTTGCACCAAATTCTCTCATTTCAAATGCAGTTAGGGAGCCATACAACTGATCTATAGTATACAAATCTAGATTTTCAAATTCCTCAATAACAAAATTTTTATGACTATAAGCTTTGGGAAGAGTTCTGAGAATTTTCTTTACCACTTTTGATTCTTTGACTTTTCCACCAAGACCTCTATTGGAACTAACCACTCATCTACCCTCTGCATGTAGCTTGTAATATTTTCATCTTCAGACATCCACAGGTTCTCAAATGTTATCTTCAAATTTTGCATCTTAGCTTGTTTGACCTTATCATCTCCTTCATAAATACTTTCCAACTTTGTCTAGATTTCTTTAGCAGTTTTTAGATCCATAACTTTCACTAATTCAGAATTTCTAAAACTACACAAGAGAGCATACCTTGCTTTACCATTGCATTCATAGGCCTTGATTTCAGCTTTAGTTCTTGGACCTTTTTTAGGCATATTATAATCATTCTATACTACCTTCCAATTGTCAAATCCAAGATAAACTAGATAACCTCCCATCCTTGTCTTCTATAATGCATAGTCTGTGCCATCAAACATGGGGATCTCCTTCTTCTACGCCATCTGGGATA
>VDFB02378466.1:0-58274 GCA_007258455.2 Sequoia sempervirens | reverse complement strand
TTGAATGAAATCATGAAGGTAGCTTCTGCAGATGATACATCATTGGAAGAAGTGAGTAAGCAAAGTGAGGAAATGGTCAAGATGGAAGTTACGGTCCGGAATGTTGTTGGAGATGCAGACACATATGAGCGCTAGGATTATTTGGACCACCTCAACAAGACTCACTTGTGGCTAAATAGAGCCTAATTATTCTCTATCTTATGTCTTATAATTTGTATTTTCTATTTCCGAAAGGATGCGTCCTTTCATATTCTCAATGTATAAATGTCTATTTTGAAAACAATATGAAAATATAGGTAGAATAGGATAGAGAATAGAGAATACGGTGGAACACCATGTTTCACGGGGTTGAGACTATGCGGTATGTTTTGAAGCCATGGAAATATCAATGAAAATCATCTGATTTGCTGGCGAATTCTGGTGTCAATTGTTGTGTTGTGCCTATTGAAAGAATTATTTGAGTTGTCTCTAAAATTGATGTTTCTTGGTTATTTAGATCAACATAACAAGTTTATGTCTGGTTTATCAGTACGTATTTTCCGTATTTGTGTGATTGGTTGATAGGTTCTTTCAAGGAAGGATTAAATCCTTTTGATTAATCACAGTAATCAGGGAATTTCATTTAGATCAGTAAGAAGAACTCAATAATCACAGCCTTGCATTTTTATACTGGTTATAAATAAATATGCCAAACAATTTGAATGAATCCAGAAAGAAGTCAGTTGTCTATGATTTTATTTGACTCCGTATATTATATAAGGCACTGGTCTCACCGTTTTCATCATTTAGTTTTATTCATACTTTTTACATATGTTAACTGAGCATTTTAGGGTTTAGTTTTGAATGCTGGTATACAATATATACAAATTTGTTTTATTTTTTCCATTTCAATTTGCCATCTTGGACAAACCATGGCATGAAGATAAGATCAATAGTCAAGTCTGCTTCATTTATTATAGGTACACCCACCTAGGTCTAGCAGTGCCTGGAGAGTAGAAGGTTTAATTCTTTCAAATCTTGTCTGCTAATTCTTAAAATGTTGTGGAATTCAACCTTTTGTGGTTTAAACCCTTGTTTTGAGAGGATAAATAGTACACTTTGAAGTTTTTAAAAACTGAATATGCGAGAAACATTCTAATGGCTTCAATCCTAGGTACATGTGCAAATGTCTCATCAAAATATATACCCTCAACTTGAGCATAGCCCTTGCAAACTAATCTAGCTTTGTTTCTAGTGATTTTCACACCTTCATTCAGTTTATTCCTAAATACCCATTTTGAGCCTATGAAATTTTTATCAACAAGCCTTGGAACAAGTTCCCAAGTTTGATTTCTCTCTATTTAAATAAGCCCTTCCTTCATGATTTTTAGATGCATAGGAAAATTGAGAGGGTGGGTGAATCATTTGTACATTGAAACATTCAATCCCTCATTAACTTTTCGAACCATTATCAACATGTAAACACTCTATAAGCATTAGTAGAATGTAAACATATGAAACAACAATACAAACACAATAGAACACTAGATTTACATGAAAAACCCTAAGGAAAAATGAAAATGAGGATTAGCTCACATATATATGAATAGCAACACCAAATTACAATTAGGATCACTAACTACAAAAGAAGAGAGGCTCAGTATCAGTGGCTCACTGTCAAGGGCTCACTACCCATAATGAAATGAAATGATGGAGGGAAAGGATGAATGAACAAAGTGCTATGTTGCAACTCACCAAACCCTTGTGAAATCTACAAGCTTGTGTGAAGTGGCTAGCTTGAATGTAGACCTTGAAATGCTTGAATGCTTGATAGATCTTGACTTGAATTGCTTGCTTAAATCAAAACCCTACATCACAAATGTTAGCTCAAAAATACACATGATGCAATAATATCTTTGACATGATGCTTGAATCTTGATGATGGCTCCAAATGCTTTATGAATTGCTCTTGAATGCTCTTGTGAAGTCAAACTTGCTATAAGGATGCTTGCATGAAACTTGTAGGATGATAATGTGTGAAAGAACCTTGTATTTATACTTATCTATGCTTAATATCCCAAAATTACACCACAACAAGTTGACATATGAATTCATTAATTAAAGGAGGATAAATCCCACCAAGATTTGAAATTAAATTCCGAAAATCACCTAAGGGGGACTAAGATGCCCTAGGTGGCGTCTTAGTCCTGAGGCTTGAAACTTGGGGCACAAACTCCAAAAGGGTACTTTTTAAGGTCCTTTTGAAATCAGGGTTCCAAGACCTTTGGAGGTCAAAGATTCCCTAGGTGGCATCTTAGTCCTAGTCCAAAAATCAAGGAAACTCAACAAAAATCATTAAATTATCATCTACCCTTTGATGATTATCAAGATTAGCCATAAAAAGATATAATTTATTAGGCTTGTGGATGCAAAATAGGACCAAGTAAGACATAAATAAGTAAAAATAAAGAAAGGCGGCCCCAAAAGAGTGTGAAAATATAAGGGTATGCATTTTCCTACACTAAATTTATCCCCCACACTAAAGTAGCCAACCACACACTAAAATAGCTTCAAACTCACACTAAAGTAGCCAACCACACAATCAAGAGGAGTTCAAATGTACGAATGCTAGTAAGATGGGATGGAAATAACTAAGAGGGTAGCCAAGCCCCCAAGATCAAGATCCTATGACAAACCAACATAGTCACAAAGGGACACACTTTCAGATGATATATGAAGCCATAACCATATCGCAAGCATACACCATGAAAGATAGGAAAAGGAAAAAGAAAAATGCAATGGATCAAGCTTCGATTGGCCATCCAATGCATTGTGGACTGGGTCTAGGTTGTTTTTCCAAAAAAGGTTTACAAGTGGAATGTGTTGTCCGCTATGCAAATAAAATGCATGCTCACAAGGGCTAGTGAAACTAGTTGTCCACTAGGTGAGCCCCAAGAGATCCATATCAAAGTCATACCGCCATGACTATGATAAAGACAAATAATGCATGCTCACAAGGGCTAGTGAAGCTAGTTCTCCACTAGGTGAGCCCCAAGGAACCATATCAAAGCCATACCTCCATGACTTTAATAAGGTACAAAAATGCAATGCAGCAAGAAAGAGGGATGTTTGAAGGGATTTTTCTTAGTTCATGCAATGTCTCTTCTTAGGGAACATTGTGCCTAATGTCTCCAAGAGAGGAAAAATCAAAGAAATATCATGTTCTCAGAGGAAATCAAGCCCAATGACACCACCAAGAAAAGGACACATCGCAAGAATAAAGAAAACCACACAGTGAAACATGAGTGTCGATGTATGCCCCCACTTTAAAGCAGTTTCTAACATCATTACTGTGAGAAATTGCTTTAAAGTAGAAGAAGAAATGAGAGCTTACTCGGAAATCCCTATGCCAAGTCATATGTTTCCAATAAGCTATGTCATGAGAAGGAAAGGGGTTGCCCCCAAAATGTATAACTTAGTATGTCACATGTGATCCAAATTAAGGCATGTCATCCACATCCCAAGCTTGCTCTTACATATACATGGAAGGAAGTCAACTAGCTAGAAGAGACAATGACAAGTGAAATATGATGACAAGGCTAACTAACCCCTTGCCCCCACTTAGTATAGGAAAAGGATGAGCCGAATATAATGAAAAATAAGTATCAATTAGAGGAACTAAGTGCTTACACATAAGAGAGAGCACCACACTCCTTAAGATGTTGAAATTTATCACTTAAAGCCTTACATTCATTAGTAACATGACCATGAACTCTATGATATGCAAAAAATGAATTCTTGTAGTAAAAATTATTTCGTGTTCTTGGAGGGAGGGATATCAAACAATCTCGGAGGAGTCTTGACAAGATACCCTCTTGATCAATGGTAGAGGATGTTCTTTTATTTTTCAACAAAGATATCTCTTGCTTAATACAAGGTTTCATACCTACACAAGACTCTTTAGATTGTGAGATTTTGTTTTCTTCTTTAAAGGAAGGTGTAAAATATGTTGAATTCAAATTGTAAGTGTTTTGTGTGATGACATTGATGTTAAATAAGGATTTCTTTGTTTTGTTCATGTCTTTCAAAGGATAATAATCAAGAGCATTGATATCTATCAGTTTAGAATGCACTATTGTTAAAGTCGGCTTAGAAGAATCATTTGTAATAGTGTTGATATTGAGTGAAGGCTTGTTTATTTCTTTCAAGGGACAATAACCAAGACCATGAGTTTTCTCTTGTGTGTGAGGCTCTATAGGGACACAAATACCTTGTTCTCTAGCGCCACATCCTTTTCCACTATAAACAAGTTTTTTCATCATTTCATAACCTTTTCCATAAATATTTTGCATCTCTTTTGGATTCGGTGGTTGCTCATAATTAAGTTCATCAAAGTTTGTTGTATAATTTGATTCTTCTTTTAAATTGGTTGAGGTGGATGCTTTCGAAGGGTCTTCCGAATTTTGTGTTAACATTACTAATTTTTCATTTCCCTTTCATAGTCTTTGTGTATGATCTTGTATTCTCCTATGAATGTTGGTGTGAAATCTAAGGAACCACAATAATCTTCTAATAGCTTCGTGATTTCCTCAAAAAAAAAATTGTTGCACAGGTTCTACTTGTGTAGTTGGTGTTAATGTTTTCAAAAGATTCTCTTTTCCTTTCTTAATGTTCAAACAACTATTTGGTTCAAGGTTAGCTTTGAGTGTGTACACTTTGTTATTGTAGACATACTTCATTTTACGATGAAGGGTAGAGGGCATCCCATTCATTTCATGGATCCACAGTCTTCCTAAAAGAAGATTATATGAAAGATCATGAGGCATAACATGAATAGGAGTTTGTAAGGTAGCCTTTCCAACTGTAATAGGTAAATTGATCACTCCAAGCAGTTGCTTTCCTACATTTTCAAATCCCTTAATAGATAAAGAATCAAGTTAAATTTTTTATTTATCCACGCCAAGCCTATCCAAAATGGTTACACTACACACATTAAGGGTTGAGCCATTGTCAACAAGGGTACACTTAATCCCTACCATCTTTTGGATAGCTATTATTATGAAATATTCATATTTTTTTGCACTTCCAAAGGGGGGAGTTCACTTTGGTGGAAAACAATGTCAACATTCAGTCCTTGAATCATGGATGCTATGTCATTCAGTTGCACATTAGAAGGGATAGAAACTTGTTGTAAGTAATTTTGAACCATGTTATGATAGTGAGGGGAGGCTTGAATAAGGTCCCACAATGATATCTTAGCTAGTGTATTCTTTATTTGTTTGACAAGATCATACTCCTTTCCATGAGGAGGACCTGGTAAGATAGGGTTAGGTAGGATATGATTAGGAAATGGGAGGTATGTTGAAAGTGTTTGTCTTGGTTGTGGATTGTTCCTAGTTTTATATGTCTGAGCAATGGTATTATGACTCGATTGTTGTGACACATTATTCTTAGGTGGGTAAAGGATAAGTTGAGGTTTGTTTTGAATTTGTGGTCATTGTGAGGGGGGGTAAAGAATTAGAGGATTCTTATGATGTCCCACAGGGTATGTAGGAGTTCCATTAACAAAAGGGGATCTAATGGACACTTGTGCATTCATAACCTTAGCAGTCTTGGTTTGATGTATTTCTAATAAAGGGAAATCTAGTATCATCTTTTCACCATAATTCAAGGGAGTCACATCACTGTCATTTTCTTGCACCATGATATCCTACCTAGGAGGAGAGTTTTTAGGATAACTACAAACCAAATGTTCTTGCAATTAAAGGATTGGTTCTTCATAGTAAATAAGGGAATGATCAATGGTTGAATTATCTTTCTCAATAAGGGCTTCCCTAGGTAAAGAGTGATAACTAAGATTCTCATGACTTTCATCGATCAAAGTATCTTCTTCACGACTAGGAGAGATACTAGGAGAAGAAAAAATATGATTTTCATTATCATTTATGTTTTCATTCCTTTGTTCCCTAATGTCTTCCAAAATAGGATAGGTAGCGGAAGGATCATAAAGAGGGTTGTCCTAGATCTTAAAGGTTTGATCATTCAACACCAACATATCCTCCTCACATTCAATTTAATTATCACAAAATGGGAAAGTGTTGAGAGGTGAATATGGAATAGTTGAAGTTTCAATGATTTCTTGTTGTGTTATGTGTTATCATTGTGATTACCTATGGTTGTGTCCTCTTGTTCATCAATGTCTTGTCCACTAAGAGAGGTAGAAGGAAAGAAACAAATAGGACTCAAAAATCTCATTGATTGGTTCTTATAACACCAAAATATCCTCTTCACAAATAGGAGAAATATTAGGAGAAGAATGAATATGATCATTAGGATTGTCCAAGGTTGTATTCCCTTTCACTAAAACACTCTCATAGGGAGGGGACATGAACTTTTTCTTAGCGTGCCTAGAAAGGAAAGGTACTAACATTGTTTGACCAAAAATGAAAATAACTTTTAACCATCTCATATAATGCTTTAATAATGTAAACAATGTATATCCAAATATGCAAAACACTTTTATCCAATGTATGCAAAAATTTAAGAATGCAAACAATCTATATCCAAAAGTGAAAAGCAATTTTATCAAACTCATGCAAAGTTTTATGAATGTAAACATGTATAGGAAAAAGTGAAAAGTAATTTTATCCATATTATGCAAAGTTTTAGAAATAAGATCATTTTCAGATCTAAGGATGATTGTAATTGAAATGATTTAAAAATACACTTGAAATGAAAGAAAGTGGAATAACAGTAATTCTACAAATTGTAACAAAAAACTGGAAGCAACAAACAAAAGCTCAGAAAAGTAGGTTTAAACCTAGGATCCCAAATTGGATTGACTATCAACCCAAAAGGTGAGTCCATTCTCAACAAGGGAGACCTAGGAAGATTCCTTAGGCTTACAAGGGTTCACCACTAAGAAAAATCTTGGAAAAGACAACTTGATATTCAAATCACAAAAACTAGTAATGCAAGCCAAATAATGAGTGAAAATGACAAAATTAAGTAACAACAAGTTAGGATGTATGTACATGGTAAGTTTGGAGATGTGATAAGGATTCCAGAAATGTAAAAAATATTTTCAAACATGCTAGGGAGGACTAAGACACCCTTACTGTATTCTTAGTCCCACTGCTATTTTTCGGTGCAAACATGTTAGGAGTACTATGCATAAAATATCAATTACATGCAAATAAAGATTAAATAGAGGAATGAAAAACATAGAAATAATAACAGCAAGAGACAATATTTAACACGGTTCACCCAAACTTGGGCTACGTCCACCAACAGAGAGCCCAATATTATTATCCAATAAGTTGAACCAATTACAACCAGTAATCCTTGCAACTCAATACTGCTGCAAATGCTACAATACAATGTCAACAGAAACCTAAACCCTTAGCCTTTTTTATCAAGACTTATGTCAATTAAAAAATTAAGGCCTTTTATGTTGGTCAATAGAAAAATATCACTCAACAAATTTATAAAATAATAATTTGGGGGGAAACCGTGCCAATAAAAGTGGGGAAAATTTAACCTTTGAGTCTGATTAGGATCCATATACCAACAAAACACAGAATCTTCAGATGTAAAAAAAAAACCTAAAATAATCTCTGTGAAACATCTCTAGGAGTACTAAGATTCCCTTACTTTATTCTTAGTCTTGATCTAGACTTCTGCAATTTCAAAATGTGATTTTGAGGCTCAAGGTCTGCACTTCCTTCTTCTCAGATCTTAGGTCCTGAAACTTCCAAATCTGGCCTGTAGGTGATTTTCTGTGAGATGACAATTTTACAACTTTGGACTTCAAATGATCTTCAAGTCTTCAACCTAAATCTACAAGTACAAACACACGAGATGATAAACACTTGTTGATTGTTAGTAAATGGGGGTTTTCCTTGGTCAAACCCCTTGTTGGTAATTAAACCTTGGAATGAAATGAAATGATGGAGGGAAATGATGAATGAAAAAAGTGTTATGTTGCAACTCACTAAACCCTTGTGAAATCTGCAAGCTTGTGTGAAGTGGCTAGCTTGAATTTAGACCTTGAAATACTTGAATGCTTGATAGATCTTAACTTGAATTGCTTGCTTAAATCAAAACCCTACATCACAAATGTTAGCTGAAAAACACACATGATGCAAGAATATCTTTGACATGATGCTTGAATCTTGATGATGGCTCCAAATGCTTGATGAATTGCTTTTGAATGCTCTTGTAAACTCAAACTTGCTATAAGCATTCTTGCATGAAACTTGTAGGATGATAATGAGTGAAAGAACCTTGTATTTATACTTATCCATGCTTAATATCCTGAAATTACACCACAACAAGTCAACATACAAATTCATTAATTAAAGGAGGCTAAGTCCCACCAAGATTTGAAATTAAATCCCAAAAATCACTTAAGGGAGACTAAGACACTTGAGGTGGCATGTTAGTCCCAAGGCTTGAAACTCGGGGCATAGACTCCAAAAAGGGTGTTTTTTAAGGTCCTTTTGAAATCAGGGTCCCAATACCTTAGGAGGAAAAAGACACCCTAGGTGGCATCTTAGTCCCAGTCCAAAAATTAAGGGAACTCAACCAAAATCATTAAACTATCATCTATCCTTTGATGTTTTTTGGGATTATCCATAAAAAAGATATAATTTATTAGGTTTGTGGATGCAAAATAGGACCAATTAAGAAATAAATAAGGATAAATAAAACATGGTAGGCCCAAATAAGTGTGAAAATGCAAGGGTATGTATTTTCCTACACTACACAAGAGATTCACTATCTCATAGCAATAGGAGAAATCCACCATTGCAACTTTGCACCATCTGAAACCTTTGGCTTACTACCTCCAACAACTTTAGGCACACCAAAAATGTAGACACCTTTTGCACACTGCATCTATAGTCATAGGTATTAATCTCACAATCATATCACCACACTTGATCATATTTTCATGCCACATACATTTCTTACACATGCCACACACATCTCCAAAAATTCACCTTGCATTTATACCAACCACAATGTCAAAAACCTTTTCCATTTCATCCAATGAAACACATGCACCTCAGACATGTATCCACTAAATAGGTTAGCACAAAACACTTCTACGATAGAAATAAGTGAAGGAAAACCATGCTAAGTGTTAACTAGGATGCAAATATACACCAACATACTCTTACATGCTTCCATAAACAACAAATGACCTCCACAATTAGTGCTAACATGCTAGGTCATCCAAACATGTACTAACACTAACAAGCATCCACATACACACTTCTCTAAGTCCAAAAACAACATGCAGCCCACAAAGCAACACTTCACAACATCCACACAATATCCCACAATATTCTAGCATCATCATAATATTTTGTAACATTGCCAAAACCACCTGTAACTTAGAACACCATCATTATGTGCAACTAAACATACTACAACAAAACACAACTTATGAATATTAACTTGTGGAACAACTGAACACCAAAAACTTGAGGGCAAGGTAGATATAGACAATATTATCACATTCCTAAATCCACAAGACAAGAAACAACATGGAGAAATGCGGAGCAATCTCATTTCTCCCAAACAATCTTTTACACAAGCAAACACATTTTCAAACATATCTTCTACTTCTGCATGATCAAGAAACTAAAACTCTGGATATAGTACCTCTAAACACCTTCAGTCATCACATCCAAACTACACAATAATATCTTCAACCATGAAGAAATGTGGAGCACAATACTAAACAAACCTTTGTCACACTACACACTCTTTTATTCAAATTTTATCAAAAGCACTTGGAAACCAAGTGAACTAGCTACATCAACAAAACCATAAACACCTACTCAACATATCTACAACATCTACAACACCAAAAATCTCCACACTAGGGGTTGACATCAATATGAATCAAACCACAACAGATCCACACTTGACACTGATTACAACACAACCAACAATCTCCCCAACTATACTGGAGGTTGACATCAATGACAACACCAAAAATATTTTAAAAATCTCCCCTTTTTTCATTGATGGAAACACCAGCTCTAAAAAACCATCAACAATAGCAACTATGCATCAAGCAACACTCCCCCTTACTAGGGAATCTCTTACACTTCTTTTCCTTGTGTCTTTCAAACACTATTCTCACCCCTTTTTATTCTCTTCCCCTATCTTGAGGATTTTTTCAGGCATCACTCTCCCCCTTTGACATCAATGGAAAGGGGAAAATCTTACCCTTTGAAAACACTAGCACACTTCTCTTTAGGAAACACCAACAAGCAATTTCTCTCTCTCCACTACTCTTCTCCATAAAATTCTCACTACTCCAGACACTACACTGCACATTCTTTACTGCTCTCTCTCTCTCTCTTCTACTTACTCTTTTTTGCACTCTCTTTACATTTCCCTTACTTTTTAGCTCTCTCCCATTAGGGGCACAAGATATTCTCCCCTATACCAAACAATAACACTACTACCTACTCCCCTTAAGAGGTAGCTTTCATCATCAGTCTAGGACCAATAATGTATCTTGAAATGCTTTCTGGATAGATGCACCAACTTATGTATCTAGTTGAAAGAAGGAGGGGCAGTAACCCCTAACTTCTATTGGAGATAATAAAATTTATCTTTTGGAAGAGCCTTTGTAAATTTTCAACTTGATCCTTTGTAGGAACATACTCCAACTTCACCTCATTCTCTGCAACTTTCTCCCTTAGAAACTGATATCAAATAGAGATATGTTTTTTTCTTGAATGCATTATCAAGTTCTTTGAAATATTGATAGCACTTGTATTATCACACAAGATAGAAATAGGTTCAGCATATGATACTCTAATATCATTTAATATCTACTTCATTTACAATACCTTTGTACAACATGATGTTGTTGCATAGATAATGACATTGAATCCTACTTCTTACTCAACCAAGAAACCAATATTCTTTGAAGAAAGAAAGCACCTCCACTTGTACTTCTATCATCTGCACGACTTGCCCAATCTACATTTGTATATGCACTCAAAGAGAAATCAATATCCTTTGGATACCATAGACCAAAATTTGGAGCACCTTTCAAAAATCTAAATATCCTTGTAATTGCTACAACATGTGTTTCTCTAGGATCTTCTTGAAATCTTTCCACAAGAAAAATTGCATGCATGATATCTGGTCTAGTAGCAATTAGATATAGTAGTCCACCAACCATTTATCTATACTTTCTCTGATCTATCTTTTGAGATTCATCATTCTTGCTCAATTTACAACCAATAACCATAGGAGTACATACTAGTTTAGAATCCTCCATTCCAAACTTCTTCAACATTTCCTTAACATAATTTGACTAAGAAATGAAAATACCTTTTTCTAATTGACTGATTTGTAGCCCAAGGAAGAAATTCATCTCCCCACACATTGACATCTCAACTCTTTTTACATCTCTTCTACAAACTTCTTTCCTCCAAATATTATGTCATCAACATACACTACCACAATGAGGATTTTCTCTCCCTCAACCTTGAAATAAAGGTTTCTATCTATAGTACCTTTTCTATATCCTTGATGCAACAAGTACTTATCCAATCTTACATACCAAGCTCTAGGATATTTTTGGAGTCCATACAATGCCTTCTTTAACATGTAGGCCATATCAACATCATTTGATAACTGAAAAACATTCTAGTTGTTCAATGTACACTTCTTCTATCTCACCATTCAAGAATGCAAACTTGACATCCATTTGATATACCTTGAAGTTTTTATGTGTTGTAAAAGCTAAAAACATTCTAGTGGCTTCCATCCTTGCCACTAAAGGAAAAGTCTCTTCAAAATCTATTTTTTCCACTTATGAGTAGCCCTTACACACAAGTCTAGCCTTATTTCTGACAACTTTTCCATCCTAATTCAACTTGTTCCTGAAAACCCACTTAGTTCCTATCACATTCTTATTTTTTGGTCTCGGGATGAATTCCCAAGTTTGATTCTTCTCAATCTATTCCAACTCTTTTTTATAGATTTGATCCAATTCTCATTTTTGCATGCCTCAACTACTATATTAGGTTCTACTTCTGAAAGTAAACAAATGTTACTTGTTCCTATGTCATAGCAGCTTTTCTCCTTGTCAACACACCTTTGCTCTTATCTCCAATGATTTGATCTTTAGAATGATTCTTTTGCACATACTTAGGAGTCTTAGGGATCTTTTTTGGAGCTTCTTTCTCTTCTATTTTCATTTATTTTTTCTTCTCTTCTTATTTTTTCTTCATTGCAAGGGGGTTCATCAGATTCATATCCTTCTATTAACACTAAACTCTACAATAGGTTTTCATCCACTTTGACACTAACACTTTCAATGATTTTCTTCAGCCTTTTGTTATAGCATCTATAGGCCTTACTTTTTGTAGAGTATCCAAGGAGGATTCCTTCATCATATCTTGCATCAAAATTTCCTAAGTCTTCTAATATAGTATTTACTTCCAAACACTCTAAAATATTTCCCAGTAGGAGGTTTTCCATGCCATAACTCATAGGGATTATTTGAACTGTTCACTCTTGCTTGACTTTTATTAAGTATGTACACTGCAGTATGAATTTCTTCTTTCTAGTAGACTTCTAGCAGATTTTCTTCCTTCATCATAGTCCTTGATGCTTCTTAAATTTTCATGTTCTTCCTCCCCACAACTCCATTCTGTTGAGGAGCACTAGGAGCTGAAAAATGTCTCTTTATTCCATGGTCTTCACAAAAACTATAAAACTCATTTGTAGTAAACTCACCACCTCTATCATACCTTAAGCACTTTATTTTTAGATCCATTTCATTCTCAACCATATATTTAAAATCTTTAAAATTATCTAGAGCTTCTAATTTTTCTTTGAGAAATGTCACCCAAGTCATTCTAGAATAATCATCAATCAACAATATAATATACCTATCACCTTGAGAGCTTCTTATTCTAGTAGGTCCACATAGGTTTGTATGCACCAACTCCAAAGGTCCTAAGGTAGAATATTATTTAGTTTTGAACCTCTTCTTTTTATGCTTTCCAAATTGACATTCCTTGTATATTGTATTGATAGGCTTTGTAATTCTTGGCGGATCTCTCACAACATCAGTAGAACTGATCTTCACTAGGCTATCAAAATTGATGTGACCCATTCTTTTATGCTATAAAAAAATTTCAATGATTTGAGACATAAAGCACCTGACACCATCACCTTTGAGCTAATAAACATTACCTTCTATCCTTGTTCTTGCAAAAACCAAGGTATCAGAGTTTCCTTTTTTTATTTCACAATCATCCTAAAACACCAAATTGTATCCTCTACTACACATTTGTCCTACACTGAGAAGATTATGTCAGAGACCCTTGACACAAAGAACATCATTTGTTTCATGCTTTCCATCAAACTTATTGAACCTTTTCCACAGATCTTAGCAAGTGTATCATCACCAAACTTAACAATACCACCACCATACTTTTGAAGTTTAACAAACTTACTATTATCACCTATCATATAATTTGAGCATCCACTATCAATTATCCAATCGTTCTACTCCTCTCTTGCATGAAAAGAAGATACCATAGTTACTTCAATATTATGACCTATTTCTGGAGCACTTTTATTCACAAATCTTTTAAGATTAGTGGAATTAGTTCCAATATTTAGATCCATGAACAAGTATTTATCACTATCATCATCAGAAAATTTTGATTCCTCATCATCAGATACACCATTTTCCTTTTCAACATAATAACTCTTCTTGACAGATTTACCTTTATGATCCTTATGTTTTTCATTTGCAACTTTGATTGGACATTTAGAAGCATGATGACCTATCTTTCCACAATTGAAACACTTAAAGGGTAACTTGCCTCTATATTTTCTTGTGCCCTTTTTCAATATCCTTACAAAATTTGTTTCCACTTCATCAAGATCATCAAGATTTGATTCATCATAATTCTCTGCCTTGATAACTTTAAAGAAAATTTCTTTCTTTGTAGCATCTTGATCAAACTCTCTCAATTCATAAGAAATTAAGGCACCAAACATTTGATCTATAGAATATTGATCTAAATTTTTAGCTTCCTCAATAGCAGAAACTTTAGAACTATAAGATCTAGGAAAAGTTCTTAATACCTTTTTCATAACTTTCCTTTCTTCTAGCTCACCACCAAGACCATTGATGGCATTAACAACTTCATCAACTCTAAGCATGTAGGTTTTAATATCTTCATTTTCAAGAATCCTCAGGGTTTCAAATTTAGCTTTGTAGTTCATCTTTTCTTGCTTTACCTTGTCATCTCCTTCATAAATACTCTCCAACTTTGTCTAGATCTCTTTAGCGATTTTCAAGATTATCACCTTTCCAAGTTTTGAATCAGAGAGACCACTCAGAATAACATTCCTTACTTTTCCATTATTCTCATATTCCTTGATCTCATCACCACTTGCTAGACCATTAGCAAGCATAGTATATCCTTTTTCAATTGATTTCCAAACACAAATGCAAGAGATACCGGAAAGGATTACATCCTAGCTTTCTAGTAAGCATAATTTGTTCTATTGAACATAAGAGATTTGACACCCTTCTTGTGCACCATCAGATCTACCTCAAGCGGTTAAGCTTTCTCCAATGAATCACAAATATAATACCAATTTTAAGATGCACATGAAAACTGAGACGGGGGTGAATTAGCTACACATTGAACATTCAATATCTCATTAAATTTCAAACCCATATCAACATTTAAACCCTCTTTAATCATTAGCAGAATGTAAACATATGAAACAACAATACAAACACAATAGAAAACCATATTTATGTGGAAAACCCTAAGAAAGGAAAAATCATGGTGAGGATTAGCTCACATACATATGAATAGTAGTTCATTGAATTACAATTAAGCTCACTGTCAAGGGTTCACTACCTAGAAAAGAAGAAAGGCTCACTGCCCAAAGGAAAGAAGAATAAAAGAAGACCATTACAAGAGATTCACTATATTAGAGCCATAGGAGAAATCCACCACTGCAACTTTTCACCATCCATAACCTTTGGTTCACTACCTCCAACAACTTTAGGCACACTAAAAATGTAGACACCTTCTACTCATTGCATCCAAAGTCATAAGAATTAAGCTTACACTTAGATCACCACACTTAATTGCATTCACATCTCACACATTTATTACACATGCCACACACATCTCCAATAATTCACCTTGCATTTATACCAACCACAACCTCAAAAACCTTTTCCATGTTGATCATAATGAAACGTATGCACCTCAATATGCATCCACTAAATAGGTCGGCACCAAAAACTTTCATGGTGGAAAGAAGTGAAGGCATACCATGCCAAGGGTTAATATGACCCAAACATACAAACACATTCTGCCACACTTCCACAAATAACAAACAACCTTTGAAATTAGAGCTAGCATTCCAAGTCGGCCAAACCTATACTGACACTAAAAAGTGACCGCATACACACTTCTCCAAGTTTGAAAAAAACATGCGGACCATGTTGGTTATTTTTTATGAACCAAACTTAATCTCATCTCTTACCTATGAATCTACCAAAACTCAATTATTAGTAAGGGAAAGGATTGGGAAACACCTAAGTGAAGCATTAAATACCCCACTTCTTCTCTTCGAGCTATGTGAAACCTAGAAGGGTAATCCTATTTATGCTCATAATATCCCTACATGATCAAGAGCATTTTCATACACAAATATATTCCTTAGGAAGCGCAAATAAGAAAATATCATCAATAGATTGGAAGACCTCTTACAAAATTGCTATTTATAGCAGGGAATACAGTCTACTGAAGGTTTGTATGGTGTACTTTAAAATATTTTATGAATTCATTCCCATTACAAATCTATGGCTAGGTTCAAAACTAGCTCAGTCAATCACAAGATAAGCTAACATAAAGACCAATGCCTAGTCTAAGGGAACAATGGAGTCATACTTTGCAACCAAGCAGTAATACAACTACAATTTAAAATTAGTAATTAGGGGACTATTGACATGCTACTTTTTGGCATCCAACTCACTGCATTTTAAAACACTACTTCCTTACCAAATCCTATATCCTTTTCCCACAAAATAATGAACTTATTTTAGCATTAAATCAACTCATTGAATTGAAGCAAAAACAAATCCATTCATTCAATGCATATGACAGAAGATAAATGAAATTATAATTAACAATTTCATTCATAATTTGCAAGAAAAATACACAAGAGAGCACATATTTTAGAACTAGCAATTTCTTTCATTACTGATATTACTTTGTAAAACCATTTTAAGATCAACATACATTATGACTCATACCCTAGAATTGCTTCTAATATATTCACCAACTTATCTATTTAAATTCGACTACTCTCTAAGCATATACTTTACCTAGACCTTTCTTAGACTCAAAATTTTTTGAACTCTCCTATTTCATCCATGAAATCCCCTTTATAAATAGGGGAGCAACAAGCATCTGGTTGAGTTACGATTACATTTCATTTCATTTCAAAACCTAATTTCAATCGATTTCAAGAAACTCCCCAAGTGGTTTTATGCAATCATTTGAAAGCAGGGGAAGGAAAAAGACAAAATCATGCATAGGGTACCGTCAGTTGTTGCCGCAATGTCCATGTCAAAAAAAAAAGATTTTGTATCATACCAGCCGAAGGAATTCCACATTAGCATGCAAGAGTAAAATACCAAAACCACAGACACGTTGAAAAGAACATCTCCCATGCAAAGACCATGGTATCATTAAAAATAAAAATAATGAGAAGATTCTATTCCAATTAGTCAACATCAGAGTATGCTCGACCACTCCTTGTTCATGATGAAATTGGAGGAATCATCACAACATCCTCATTAGAGATTGCATATGGCACCAGAGAGAGAGAAGATATTGGCCATATCCTGATTCAGTGTCACGTCCAACATCTGAAGGACTATCAGAGAGCACAATGGGAGAATTATGTTTTCCCAGGAAGGCCTTATGACTCTTGTCTCTTTTCATGGCCTTCTTTAAAGGCTTAGCCAGCTCCTTGCCCTTAAACTTGACCAATTCTTCTGAAATGGTTTTGTTCCTTAAGTTATAAGTACTCTAGACAATTTTTTTCTTCTTATGACCACAGGCCTTCCTCTTACCCTTTGAAACCTCAAAAGTTGTCAGGACTTCTTGCTTAGTTATAGACATATCCTCATAACACTCAAACACATTAAGTCGGCTAGACCTCCTAGATGGCTAAATTGGCACACCAAACTTTCCCATCTCACAGAACAAAGGGTGAAAAATAACAAGTCTAAATTGAGCATAAATTGACAACCTAAAATCCTCTAAAGAAAATTTGCAGGGAAGCACACCCACAAACCCCGATAATCACAACCAATCCTAGAAAAAGGAATTCCTAGGAAAACTAGAGCATGAATGACAGAGAGCCCAATTGAAGACTAACTCACCCAAGACAAGAACGTTCACTTTTCAGCTAAGGGAAAATTAATAGTCGCACACTTCTTCAATAACCCACACCTCACATTCTCTGTAGACTAAAAATGGTGAAAATGAACATCAAGCAATCTACATTAAATAGATGATTTGGAGCATGCAATAATTAATGATTTAAGAACTCCTCATGTGAGCGAGTTGATAACTTATCATCTTAGCTTTGAATCCAGGTCATCGATCTTTGAGGATTTAAAACTTCATCCATGGTGATCATGAGTATCATTTTTCAGCCTTTAGCAACTTGTTCCTAGAAAACAACAATGTCACCTCAAATGTTTCCACATTTTCCCTTAATATTCATTAATCATATGCAATTTTACAATTAACATGCATTTCCAACTCAATCGGTGTTCCTTCATTAATATCGAAGTACACAAAATCAACGTTTGAAGAGAATAGTCTCGTATACACTCCATCGGTCATCGCGGACCTCCACCAAATTCCAGGGTTCAATCAATGATGAGAGTATTTTCATGATGAACCTCAACTCATTGGATCATCTTGCTTTAAAACCACATCAACGGTTCTCCACTCATCTTGCTATTTTATCCTTTTCTTTATACAATGTCCTCAAGATATTTCCACATTGCCTTTTCAATCAATAATCGCTACCTATCATTGATACATCTCATCCTTCACCATTTCTATTAGTGATGAAAGCATCCGCACAATGAAATACCAGTCCTTGAACTTATGGCCCATCCATGATCACATTCATTTCTCCATCGCACATCGTCGATTCATGCTCTAAACCTTAGATCGTATCAGCCACAGGAGATAAGGTGAAGAGGCTAGATTAATACATGTGCACGTACATGAGAATCAATGATACAAAATAAATCTCACATAAGATCACTTCAAATTAGCGAAATAAAATTGAGCAAATAACTCCATCACTCATCGTTAATTCTCCTCATATAGTTTGTAAGCAATTAGCGATGAGAGATCCCCACAATCACATTGAACACTTGCATCGTGTATCGCTAGTATAGAACTTAACATTCAAAATCCCTCCTCGATACATGAAGCACGAGAGATACATCATATCGCTCATCAATATTTGAAAACTTACCATTACATAACCATCCACGATGAGCGATGAACGAAAAAAAAAGGCTCGAAGGTCATCACTAATTGCTAATTAAATATTCAAGGTTCAAAAACCATTAGCGATAGGTGAATCTTCAACGATACAAGGAGAAGAAAGAATATTGCTTATCACTATTTCATATTAAGAGCTCTCAAAGCTATTTGCGATGAGTGAAACCAAATAAATATTGCTCATCACTTATTTCTTATTCAAAACATACACTCCAGAAGCAATCTGTGATGAGCGATAAAGAGAGCTGGTCGACGAGACTTAAGTGAAAACTTATAAGCTTGTGCCCACAAGTTGTTATAATGAAGGGCCCTCTAGGATGACATGAGAAAAGGGGATTAAAAGCTTCTAAGTCATAAAATGCAAAGGATGTAAAGGCCAAAAAGGCCCTTAATTCAACCTTATATAAAAATAAGAAACTCAGACCTAAGCATGAGGGACTGATTACTCCACAATCATCAAGGACATAAGATGTTTTAATATGACCAGCAATGAGAAATAGGAGGTCAAGAACAAAATAGAATGTTTCAAGCATTTAGAGATAAGGGTTTCTTAAGGAAAGATTCCAAGCTAATACAAAAACCCTTCAATAGTGATGAGAAGCAAAGCCCTAAGCCTTCAGATACCAACCCAATATTCAAAATGTGACAAGATTTTGAGATGGAACATAAAAATTTTGTAGGTTCCATCAGACCACAAAGAAACACTTCACAACATCCACACAACATCTTAGAATATTCAAACATCATCAGAATATTTTGCAACACTGCCACAAACACCTGTAACTGAGAACACCATCATTTTGTGCAACCAGACATATTGCCACATAACACAACTTATGAATCTAGACTTGTAGAACAATTGAACACTAGAAACTTCAAGGGAAGGTAGATACAAAAAATATTAGAACATTCCCAAATTCACAAGACAAGAAACAAAAACATGGAGAAATGTGGAGTAGTCTCATTTCTCCCAAACAATCTTCTACATAGGTAGACAATGTCAAACACATCTTCCACTGTTGCATGATCCAAAACCTAAAACTCTATATATAGTACCTTTAAACACCTTTCATAATCACATCCAAACCACACAAGCATATCTTCAACCATGAATAAATGCAGAGAACAACACTGAACACCCCTTTGTCATACTACACACTCTTTTATTCAAACTTTCTCAAAAGCATTTGGAAACCAAGTGAATTAGCTACATCAACAACACCATAAACACTTGCTCAACATATCTACAACATCTGCAACACCAACAGTATCCACACTAGGTGTTGAAATCAATGTGACATCAAACCACAACACATCCACACTAGACACTAATGACAACACAACAAGAAATCTCCAACAATCTTCCAAAAGGATTCAATCCAACTTTCATCCTCACTAGCTTCTTCATAATATTTTGGATCTATTTCAAACAATAAAGAATGGTTTTCCTATTCTTATTATGCAAGCTTTCTTCTTGTCATGACACTATCAACTTTGTTTCCAAGAATTTGATCCTCAGAATGATCTCTTTTGACATACTTGGGTGGAGCTTTTGGAGTAGATTTTGGTTTCTCTTCTTCATCAACATCACTCTCCTCTTGTGTCTCTTATTTTGTAGATTCATATTTTTCTTCATAAACATGGAATTTTGAATACAAGTCATTTTTGTGTAGTAGTTGAGAGTAATCTTCATCCACTCTAACACTCACACTTTCAACTATCTTTTGTAACCTTTTATTGTAACACTTATAAGATTTTCCTGTAGCTACATAACCTGAAAATATTCCTTCATCAGATCTTGTCTCAAATTTACTCAAAGTTTCTTCATCCCTTTTTATAAAATATTTGCTTCCAAATATTCTAAAATAATTCACAGATGCAAGTCTTCCTTTCCATAATTCATATGGATTCTTATCATGATTTACTCTTAATTGTCCTCTATTAAGAATGTAAACAACATTATGAACTACTTCCAGAATCTATCAAACAGTTTGGATTCATTCAACATTGTTCTAGCCATTTCCTAAAAAATTATGTTCTTTCTCTCGACAACTCTATTTTGTTGAGGTGTTCTAGTTGCAAAGAAATATCTTCTAATTCCATGTTTTTCACATAGCTTTTAAATTCATTAGAAGTGAATTCTACACCTCTATCAAATCTTAAGCATTTTATCTTTGATTCAATCTCTTCTCAACCATAGCTCTACAAACTTTGAATCTTTCCAAAGCTTGAGATTTATCTTTAAGAAAATTTACCCATGTCATTCTTGAATAATCATCTATCAATAACATGAAATACCTTGCTCCATTATTGTTTTTAGTTCTTATTGGTCCACACAAGTCTGTATGTATCAACTCCAAGGTATTTGAAGTTGAATATTCTTGTCTTAAATATGATCCTTGTTTGTTTCCCTTCATGGGATTCTTTACAAAAGGTATTTGGTTTACCAATACTAGGCATATGTCTGACTACATTCTTCTTGTTGAACTTCACAAGATGATCAAAGTTAATATGACCCATCTTTTTGTGCCATAACCAAATTTCATAAATTTTCCTTGTGGAGAAAAGTTTTTCTCTTGAGTATGTTTTTTCTATTCTCTTTGCTCTTGTGGCACCGATGGTCCTTATATTTTTGGCTCTTGTATTCACCTCGCCATGTGTCACATTGGTGCATATTTATGGAGGTCATGGGATAATTTTAGTGAAAAGGTGTGTAATGGTGTCATGTAGTGGTTGTGCAACCTTTTTGAATATCGCCTTCCTTTTGGGCCCAAAGCAAGACACGTGGCCACCCCATGGGGATTTTCCACAAGCCACTCTCTTAATTTTTGAAGAATGCTTGTCAGTGTGCCATGTCACCCATCTTTCGTTGGGAGGGTTTCTTCACTGTCAGGAACAATATCTTCACGAGCATTGTCGGGTGGCAAAGTGTTTTGTTCCTTCATAGCTTCAAGGGTCAACTTCCTTTTGAAAATTCCATTATTACCTACAACCAATCAAATCAGAATTCATTGAGCATTTACAATCTTGTATCTTCCTTCTGATAAGGAGAACTGCACAAAGCTCTTGAGGCATCTAGTTCATCAAGTTGTTGCACCCATCACCATTATTGAAGCAACTCAATTTTTATTTTCATGATCAAATCTAATTTTTTATTAAATTTTGAGGTTGTCTTATGATGACACCTATTAGGGTTTTATCTTTGCCAGTTGAGAGTGCTCGGTGCTTGTATGCTTCCCTTGTCTTATAAAAGGGAATTTCCAACAGCCTTTTAGGATCATCAGTGTTAGTAGGAGTAGTAGTAGTGGATAGTAGAAGATAGACAAAATAGGGTGTAGAAGATTTCTTACAGAATTCTAATTGCTCTATAAGCAATTTTGTAATCAAATGTCAAGATAGTTATTTGGTCTGTTATCCAACCTTATATTTTTTGTTATCCTATAAAATCAAGTAATAGAGGAAAGATTGTATTAGATCGCGCACATACGACCTTTTTTTTACATTTTTATTCTCTATTCCATACATGTTGAATGCTATGTGTCACTTTATTTCGCATATAGTTCTGATAATTGATTCTCAGTTACTAGATTTTATGTTCTTCTAACTTAAACTCTCAGGAATTGAACCATGTTATGATACTCTTTCATTTTCCTATTGAAATTATGTTGGATTTCATATTATGTTGTCAGGGAAAAATAGTTATGTGAGGATTTGAAACATCTTGTTCGAGCTTGGGTTCCCTTTTTTTGTTGAACCTTAAAGGGTGCTTCTCACGGAAGGATATGAATGACTACTTTGTGCCCACATAAGCCTTAGTTACTCATTCTCCTTCCAAAAATGAAGGGTCTGTGGCATTTTGTGTTTGTTTCATCAGAAATAGGAACCTGTTAGGATTTTGAAATGTTGTAAAACCTTTTAGTGCATCACCTTAGTTAAGTTTTATTCCTGAATTTTCTTGTCCTTTTACCAAACACAAAGGAAGAGCCAGATTCTTTAAAAATCTTGTAGGTTATTCAATGAAGCACAAAAAGGTCCCCATTCAGTGAATTTACCATAAGGTTGTTTGGAGAAGCACAAGCTTTCATGATCAACAATTCTTTTTTTGGCACGCTTAGTGGGACCAAGATCTTCATAGCATCTGATACCCAACCTTAAAGAGGCATTTGAATCAGATTAGCAAGAGAGGTTGGTAAACTCATTCCCAAGGTCCAAACCAAGGCATCTTCTAGAGGTAACTTCCAATACTCTCAATTGCATTCTTTTGTTCCCTAGAGGAGACAAGTCATAGGTTCTGTATTACCCATCAAAAGCAATAGAGTCAAGAGTGCTAGTCTAGAATCTAGAGACCTATCTACCCCTCCAGGTGGTCAAACTTTACAAATTAGAATATTTTTTTACTGAGTCCATACAGGTCTATTCCCTATGTCTCTCCAAGGAGCTCTGATAAATTTTGTGACCTGGGATAGTAGTAGTCCACTAGTTCATCCCACCCCTCTAGATGTGTGGCTCCCTATCCTTGCAAATTCCCTCAAAGAAATCCCGAAGTTCACTAGGGAGGATTTCAAAATTCCTTTCGAACATATCCAAGACATCACAGATGTTTGTAGAGTTCACAACATCACAGAGAAAAATATCACCCTCAGATTATTAGCCACATCCTTTAAGGGCAAGGCTCAAGATTCGTATAGGTCCCTAGCTCCCAAATCTATCCGTTCTTGGGATGACCTCATAGGAAATATTTTCAAGTGCTTTTCGAAGAAAGGAGATCACTCATCCTTATTACAATAGTTGATAATGATAAAGAGATCTTCACAAGAGGCTATGATAGATTTCAATACCAGGTTCCATAAGACTTGGAAAAGGATCCCCATGATAGCCAGACCTCCAACAATAATGGCATTCATGCTCTACTTGCAATATTTTAATTCATACATTACAATTATGGTACAATTAATCAAAGATGATACTCTTCTTGACACATATGATCTAGCTGGAAGAGCATAAAATAGTTTAATTGACGTTAGGATGCTCCTAACCACAACCGTCAATGCTAATGTTCACTGAAGTATCTAGCAAAATGTAAGAGGAAGTGGTCCCTAGTACATCTGCTTCACTTCCTAGCACATTGACTACACTTCCACCTTCAATGTATGTGTGTTTGAATGCATAGCCAAACACATCAAGCTCTTCTTCACTAGATGCAAATGTAAATGACATGAAAAATTTAATAAGAAATTCTGTGAATGAGCTCGTCATTATCAAGCATTAGCAAGCGACACCTTCAAAGCCCCCCATAAAACTATCAAGGAGGAAGACCACCCTTCCAACATAATGTGTATCGGGGAGCCCCAAGAGGAGGCAACCAGATGTAGACATTGGGCCAGATAGTCTCAATAACCACTCTATTATAGAGAGTCAAGTCCAGTACAAATAGGGATTTGGTCCCAAGCCAGAATAACCTTTCCAAAGACATAAACACATGGTGCTTCTCATGCAATGATTCCCACATGCCCTGAAATTGTCTGAGGGGAAATCTTCAATAAAGGGTGGAACAAAGAAGCCAAGGTATTCCTCTGGATGCTAAAAATTATCAATCCCTTGAGATTGAGAATGCTAGTTTTAGTGCTCAATTGCAAGGGATGTCTCTAGAGAAAGAAGTAGATATCTCCACTAACTAGGCACTCTTTTCTTGGATGAAGGGAAAAGATTTAGTGCTAACAAAAAAAGTTCTACCAACAAGAACACCACAAGTACATTCAAACTATAATACACGATCAAAGAGAAGGTTCACAAGGGAGTATGTGTCATACATGCCACAGGCACCACCATCCTGGAAACCACAATGACCTCAACTGCAAATACCACAATTGAACCCAAAATTCATGGATAAGGTTCTTGGTCCACTTGTGATAGACTAACCTCTTCCTAAAGTAAGGGAGACACTCCCATTCAAACCAAAGGTGTTGCTAATCAGAGCACTCAATGTCATGGAGCAATTGAAGAAGGCTCCCACCAATATATCTTTATGGGATATTTTATCCATTTTGGAGCAGAAGACTTTGCTATGAGATGCATTGAGTAAAGAGGAGAAAGCTCTATTGCTAGATCCAACCCCACCACACAACCAGGATAAAGGAAAAAGACCCAGGTCGGATCCCCAATCTTTGAGGGTCATAACATATATGAATGTGGGAGACAAAACAAATGAGAAAGAGGTATGTAGGCCAAAACTCACTCCCTTTTTCTTAAATCTTATCATAGGGGATAAACTATTACACAAAAACATGATAGACTTAGGGGATAGTACCACGATAATGCCCAAACTAGTAGTTGATTCCCTGAACTTAAAATATAAACCCCTAAAAAAAGGAATTATGTAATTGGATGGAAAGGTCCCAACCATAGGTCATATTAAGAATCTCCCTTTGACCTTGTACTCCTTCCCAAGCAAAACAGTCACCCAAGGGGTGGTCATAATCAACATTCCCCCCATTTTTGGAATGTGTTTTTCAAGAGATTTCATAGCAAAGACCAGTGGATACTTGGCTCTTGACTGGTCCCACTTGATATTAAGGACCAAACATGGAGAAAAAATGAAAAATTTGTCTAAACCTTTGCATCCCGAACACATCGTAGAGGATGTGGTGATGAGCTTAGAAGATGTGCACACCTCCATTTCCAAAAGAGAGATGTATTGTGTAGAAATATTAGAGGATGAAGAGGCCACAAGTGATCAGAGCCCAGAAGAGGGAGTTCTACAAAACGAGTTTATTGATTCTGATCCTTTTGGTAATTTCCATACCACCAGTCTAGGAACATACATAAACTTTGATGAAGATCAAGCCCTCCCAAAATTGGTCAAAGAACAAGAGAAACGAGGAGAATCTGTTAATGGTGGCTTATGGACTTTTCACTTTGACAGTGCCAAATGTAGGATCGACTCTAGAGTCGGGATCGACCTTGTATCTCCAATTGAGCTAGAGACTCTCAGAGCTTTTCATTTTCAGTTTCCATGTACAAGCAACGACATGGAGTACGAAGGACTGGTTCATGGCATAATGCTAGCGAAAAAATGGGCATCAAAGGGATACAAGTGTTCAAATATTTTGAGCTAGTGGTGAAGCAAGTCCGAGGACAGGCAACCATAAAGAATATAAGAATGTGATCCTACCAGCATAGAGTGTGGGATTTGGTTGAAGGGTTTAAGGATTTCAACATCTAGGTCATTCTAAGGTCCCAAAACACTATTGTGGGTGGAATGGCTTTAATCGGCTCACAGTTTGATCTAGCCTCTGAATTAGCCAAAAGCCAACATGCGGTACAAATCATCATTTGACCATCTATCCCCAGCAATGATCAAAACTAGTAGGTCTTTGAAGATGATGCCTAGATTGTCTCATTCCTATGGTATTCAAGATAATTTACCAATCAAGTGCATCCCAAATCTGAAGAGGCTAGCGAGGAGAAAATTATCTAGCTCAAAAGCAATAAGCTCCCATGGGGCCTAATTACTCTAGAGAACCTATTCGATTGTGAAGATGTAAGGAACAATAAATGAAGGTTTGTAGCTAACAAGGAAGACTATGAGGACCTCGATTTCAAAAATGATGGGAATGTCAAAGTTGGGAGGAATGTTCCACAGGAAGATAAGGAAAGGTTGAGATCCTTATGTGCTAAATATGACGAGGTCATATCCTGGACCTATGATGATCTAAAAGGCTATGATCCAAACATAATTCAACACACCATCAAACTAGTTGAAGGGTCCAAGCTGATTTGACAAAGCCAAAGGTTGGTTAACCTGAAGGTAGAATCTTTAATGGCATAAGAACTCACAAGGTTAATCAATTAATGATATCAAGTTTCCACAATCTAGAAAATATTTGTAAGTATTGCTTCTAGATTTTATTTTTTAAATTTTTTTCCATCAATGTTTTGGATCAGACTTTGTGATCCATCATTAGAATGATAGAGAGAAAGAGAGATCATCTTGATGATGGATCATGGAGTGTGATCTGAAAGTTTATGGAAAAAACTTTAACCCAATCAAATCTAATATTTATGTTAATCAATGTAATACCATCTAACTTAAACTATTAAATCAAAATTCTAAGGAGTGCAAAATAATTCTAGATGCATGATATGATTCCTTTCTTTTTGATAGTGATGAGAAAAATCTAATAGATTCTTGTTGTGAATGATTACAATTATAAATGTGAGGACATTTCCCATTCATGTGGAATTATTTTTATGAATGTTGACAAGAGCATATGGTTGCCTCTAGCTAAACAAGCTTTATGGTTTGGTGAACTTATGGAGTATGGGTCATACTTATTAAGACAATGTATGATAAGGTTAAAATTTTATCTCCAAACTCTTAGATTGACCATTTTAGTTATTTAAATGTTAATTTTTGAAAAGGAATTAGAAATTTATGTTGAGAAAGAAGACTAAATCGAGCACAAATCTCTTTGCCACGATAGTTTATGAGTCCTAGAATTTTCTTCTTTTCCTTGTTTTAAGTTTCATACTTCTCACATCGATGATGGATCATGGAGTGTGATCTGAAAGTTGATGGAAAAAACTTTAACCCAATCAAATCCAGAAGCAATAATTACAAAAGTTAATCAAGTCAAGGATCATTTACCCAATTAAGCACTCCACTTGGGTATCTAATCTGGTCCCTATCTGAAAGAAGAATGGAAATATCCAATTTTTTGTGGATTTCCAAGACTTAAACAAGGCCTCTTTAAAATATCATTATCCTCTACCTTCAATGGAATAGATCTTACAAACTATTACAGGGTCAAAAATGTTCTCAGTACTCGACTACTTTTGGGGTTATAATTAGGTCTATGTGAAAGAAGATCAACACAAAATGATGTTCACCACTAAATGGGGACCATTCGCATATGCAAAGATTCCTTTCAGCCTGTCAAATGTGGTGCATTTCATCCATGCAAACGTGGTCTATCATCCTAATGATGGATCACAGAGTGTGATCTGAAACGTTGATGGAAAAAACTTTAACACAATCAAATCCAAAAGCAATACTTACAAAGGTTAATCAATTCAAGGATTGTATATCCGATTAAGCACTCCACTTGGGTATCTAATCTGGTCCCTATCTGAATTAAGAATGAAGATATCCAATTTTGTGTGGGTTTCCAAGACATAAACAAGGCCTCTTTAAAAGATCATTACCCTCTACCTTTGATGGAATAGATCTTACAAACTATGGTAGGGTCATAAATGTTCTCGCTACTCGACTTCTTTTTAGGTTATAATTAGGTCTATGTGAAAGAAGATCAACACAAAACGATGTTCACCACTAAATGGGGAACATTCTCATACGCAAAGATGCCTTTCAACCTGTCAAATGTGGGTGCCACCTTTCAGCGCATGATGGATGTCGCATTCAAGGATTTGATCAATAAGATCATCCTTATTTATCTGGATGACTTGACTGTATTTTCAAAATCTAAGGGTGACCATTTTGATCACCTCGAAAAGGTCTTTCAGAGGTGTCAACAGTTTGGGATTTCCTGAAATCCAAAAAAATGTTTATTGAGGGTGCCACAAGGAAATTTTCTTGGCTTTGTGGTCTCCAAGAAAGGGATAGCCATATTCAACCTCGAGAGGGTGAAAGCTATAATGGAACTACCGTTACCAATCAACCAAAAGGGATAGCAATCTTTCTTAGGAAAAATCAACTTTGTTAGGAGGTTCATCTCAAATTTTGTAGGAATTATGAGACCTATTACGCTAATGTTGAAGAAAGGCCTAGCTTTCAAGTGGACTTAGGAAGGAAAACTTTCCTTCAAGAAGATCAAGGTAGCTATTTCCACAGCTCTGGTGTTATCAGCCCTGCTCTTTTTGAAGGACTTTGTATTGTATGTCTACAACGGTGAACATAGCATAGCCTATATGCTTACACAGATAGATGAGGAGGGAAACATAGAACACCTCATCTCTTTCCATTCAAGGACTTTAAAGGGGTATGAAACTAAATAAAATTTTGTAGAGAAGCATGCCTTTGTGACAGTAAAGAGTCTTAAAAAAAATTGACACTTGGTTTTAGCCAGCAAGATCACATTCCTCATCGCTCATCCCAACGTAAGGGAGTATATCATAGAGGGAGAGATCACTAAAAAAAGGGCCAACTAGATCACCAAGATCCTAGAATACAATGTAGATATCCAACCCACAAAGTTGGTCAAAGGAAGAGGCTTGTATGAGTATCTCGCCTAAGAGATCAACCTCGAGGCAAGAGCTAAAGAGACCGATTAGGTCTTCACAAACCAATTCAAGTCAGATGAGTCTTAAGTGGTTGATCAAGTAAGATTTATGTAGACCAACAAATACCCACCCAATATCTCGACACACAAGAGGAGATACTATAGACTTCAAGGTGATAGACTTCAAGGTGTCAAGTATGTGTTGATTGATAAGGAATTTTGATGGAGTCCTCCATTGTGTGGACAAGGTACAAGATGAGAGAATTTTGGGTGAATTCCATAGTAGCTAGGAAGGTGTACACATCTTCACCAAAACCACCACTTTAAAGATCATGCATGCAAGGTATTATTGGCCCACCCTATTTATCAAATCCCATGATCTAGCGAAAAAGTGCTCTTAGTGTTAGTTTTGTTGCAAGTATGAAGGTGTTGCCATTGATTTAAACAATCCTGTGTTGTCATTGATGATATTAGTGTAGCGGTTGAGAAGATAGTGTTGCTTTTATAAGCTTATATTTATGGTTCAAATGTCGAGGATACTAAGAACATTGATAAAATAAGGAAGCTAGGTGTTGCAGAGGTTGTCTAGTTTGAAGAGGTGTTATGGTTTTGCTTCGCATTTATTCTAGGTTGAGGTTAGAGATGGTAAGAGTTTTTATATCTAGAATTGTATCTTATGGATTGTTGGTCAAAGGAATTTGTGTTCACCAGTGTGTGAACTAGTTTTGTAGAATTGTGTACAAAGGTGTATGGGAGAAATGTATTTTCTTCGCATTTCTCCGCAGTTGTTTTTCAGGACATGTTTTGAAGGAGATTTGATGGTGTTGTTCTCTTGTCTATATCAATAGGATTCATGGCTAGGTGTATTACAAGAATATCTTCTAAATTATAGAGTATTGCAGTGTCTGGCAATGTTTTATGGATAAATAATATGTTCATAATCTTCAGGTGAGATTTTTTGCGAAGGAGTTTGTTGATTTCCAAGATGTTCTTGGATCACATTCAAATGAAGTTTGTTGTGTGTAATTCAAATTTTAATGTGTTTTCATGGGTAATGACCGACCTGGTGTTTACACTACATTTGAATATGTTCAAGTGTTAATAAAAGCATAGCATGGCATTTGAGATTTAATTTGGGTTCTAGTTAAGTGTTGTTTTGGTCCACTTTAGTTCCTATCCACCACGAAAATGTTTAGTGCTAATCTAATTTGAAATTGCAAAGTGTGAAGCATATATTTCAAACCTTGGAGAAAGTTTTCAAGGTTGAGGATGATATAAGTATGAGTTGAGATGTTGAAGGTTGATAAGATAGAAAGGATAGATGTGTGTGATGCAAGTGATGCAAATTTTTGAAGAGTAGAGTGTGAGTTTGAGTAGGGTAGTGCAAACTTCAAAGTGTTGGAATTTTGAATCTAGTGAGCTAAAGGTGTCCACAATCATTCAAGAAAGACTGTGAAGGTGTTGGAGCTATTGTGGTGGATTCTATGTTGCATTGAGAAGTTGTTCTTTCTGTAACATTTCTCTTCTATCTTATTTTTTCTTTTTGTAGCAGTGAGCCCTAGCTATGAGCCTTTTTAGATAGTGTTTCCTATTTAGGAAGTGAGCCCTTGTACAAATTTTTCAATTACTTATATGGTGAACTAATCCTCACTGTGGTTTTTCCCTCATTCAGTTTTCCACATAAATTTGGTGTTCTCTTGTGTATGGTGTTGGTTGTTTCAATTTATCTTATCTTCTTGTCATGCTTAAACATTATAACAGATTAAGGGTTTTATGAATGCATGTGGATCTAAATATTGTTGATGGTTTTGATTTTTTAATTTGGTACAGTTGATTCACCCCCCCTCTCAGTTATCTTGTTCATTTAACAAGTTTTACATTGGAAAGCAGAAGAACTCTACTATTCCTTTGAGCGCAATCATTGTTGAGGAACCCTTTGTAAAATGGGGATTAGATTTCATTAGGATGATCAATCCCATCTCCATCTTGAGACATAAATGGATCTTAATGACCACTGACTATTCTACAAGATGGATGGAGGTGGCTCCCCTAAGAAATTCTATCGAAGTTGAAACCATCAACTTCCTTGAATAATTGGTAACGAGGTTCAGTTCCCCTAAAACCATCATCTTGGACAATGCATGAACCTTCGTAGGATCTGGGATGTCATATTTTTCTCTCAAGCATGAATTATATCTGAAGATTTCATCAAATTACTATCCATAGGGAAATGGAATGGAAAAATCTACCAACAAAAATTTGATTCGCCTGATAAAGCGCATCGGTTCAAAACACCAGAAGGAATGGCACAAGCACCTATGCGTAGCTTTATGGGTGGACCACATCAACCCAAAGAAAATATTAAAGGCTTATCCTAATGAAATAGTATATGGGAAGGAGGTGGTCCTACCCATCTCAATGGAGATTCCAGCACTACAATTGTTAAATTCTTTAGAGATCGAGGAAAGTGATGGAATGGAAGTAAGGCTAACCAAACTACTAAGCCTTTAGGAGAAAAGAGGAAAAGTATTCGACACCCTAATAAAGTGCTAAAATTTGAGGAGGGGAGCCTAGTCTTAAAATTCGATGAACGGGCTGCTAAACTAGGCCAACATGCCAAATTCAACTCTTTGTGGAAGGGTTCCTTCCATATTTCTAAATGTAAAGCTAGTAATGCATACGAGCTTGAAGATATGAATGAAAATACCATGGAGATACTAGTAAATGGTATTCATTTGAAACTATTTAATTAAAGACTCATAGTTCTTAAAAAAATTACACTTTATGTACCGTATGTATAAATTTTTTGTAAATGTGCTTTTTGTGAATAAAACAAGTGCAGAAACAATGAAAATCTATATTATATTTATAAGAAAAAATTTACGTATAGTTCAAGGTGCTGAGGCCTACTTTTGAGGGAGCTCGCAAGCTCATAGTGAAAGTATAAAATCTTCTTTTTCAAATAGAAAAAAATGATATCCATCATTCTAACCAAAATTTTGGAGGTGGCAGCACAAGGTAGCATGAATTTTAACCTCCAAGTCACAACAAGCAAAAAAAATGGTGATATCCTTCGAAGTCTTGGGCTTACGGTAGCAGATTCTTCATCAAACAGATCCACACGATTGACTAGGGGTCAATCATCAACGTTTACCACCACTCTTCTAAGGTTATACACCAAATTCTCAAAGATAGTGAGCCATTCTATGCTGAAAATTGGCTCAACATTGTTCAAACAGAGGAGGAAGGAGCTACTCGGCTTCTCCTGTTGGCAATGTCACTCAAGAGACATTGTTCAGAAACTGAAAAGAAAGGGAATCCAAGGAACCAACTCGATGTTATCAATGTGCCGAATAATTTCCATGGTGGAGGGTATGCCAAGGCCCATGACCGCCATGACAACAACTTCCACAATGCCTATTAGATACTCTTTGCAAAACATGGCCTTACAGAGTTATATTATCCATGGCTTAGCAATATTTAGGTCCAACAAGGAAGTGAAATTTTGAGAAATGGTGTTTATGTTGGATCGGTAGTGGTTTGAGTTCATAACAAAATGTCTCCCCAACACCCACTTAAACGTAGTGATAGTCAAGGGACACTTCATCTTCAGGAGCCTCTTAATTTTGTCGTCAGTGAACTCTCCTACAAAGGCAACCTGGTTCTTCCAACTTAAGAGTCTGATCGGAGTGCCCATGCTTCATGAAATAAAAGATAAAGAAGTCACAAAATTAATGAATATTTTTGTGGGAATAGCATTCTATTTATAGAAAAAGTGGTCCAAAAAAATTGCAAATGGAAAATCTTTTCCCTGTCAGAACGACAATGGGAAATGCAAGTTGATGGTGAGAGTTAAAGGGAAATCGTATGTATGGAATTTTGCAAGGCTCTAAAAATTTAATGCAGGTGATGATATTAATGACTAGACATATGACCTATTACCATGTGTTTGTCACCTTTGTAATCGCCAGCCAACTCCGTTGTATGAAAAGACCATTTTAAAGGCCAATTCGTACTTATTTAATATAGACATCTTTTCCAATTACGTCTCTCATTTATCAAGCCTTTCCTTCTCTGAAAATGGTGTAAGAAATGTAATTAATTCCCTTCCCAAAGCAAAGGTTGTACTTCCCAAGAATACAAGCATTTATTTTGCACATATTTCCTTTGCTGGAAACACTCAAAAGGCTATCAATAATGGCCATGCATTTACTCTATATGCATCAATGAAAATTAAAAAGCTAAAGCAGAAAAGTTTCTATGTGTGAGCCCTTGGAAAAAGTAAAATTTCTCTAAGTGCAGAGGCAAGTTCTTACAAAATTATTTTGAAGGACACAATAATGGTTGTTGAAGCATCATCCTTTGATAGGGACACTAAAATTCCCTTCTCTCAATCAGGTTATGTCAAAATTTTCAGAGATTTATCCTATGCTAACACACAAATTCCAAAAGAGAAGATTTTTTCTCATACCAAACTCATAAGGCTTGGAACCCACATCAAACCGGAAGTGGTCAAGGATTTCACAGACAATATTTTTGAGCCAAAGTTGCATACCAACCCCAAAATTCTACAAGAGGGGGCCTTCTAGAGAAAGGTTGCTAGGTAACAGGAAAGAAACGTCAAGATCCTTGGGGTAAGACTATGGCATTGTGGTCTACCACAATATATGCTTCCTTTCATCCATTCATACCCAAAGTTGGTAGATATATGTGTTGAGAAGTTAGATAGGGAAAATAGGGTCATCAAGGGTGGAGAGTTAAAAATCACCATTGGTGTCACGACCATCAATGATATGTTATGTATCCCCTCTAACATGGAGGTCAATCATTTCTCACAGACAGGCGTGGAAATATTCTAGAGGTCAAGGAGAGATAAGATAACATTCTATAGCATTGAGAAAAGTCGAGGACCTAACAATGAGGAGCCTGCCTTCCCTTTTGCATTTAACTAGTTTAATTCAAACTTGTAGGATGTATTTTCAATGCCAGTCTTCATATATGACATGGACTGTGATGATGAGGTTCTCAAATATTAGATGGGTCTAGCCTTTATGCTCAAAAAGGAAAAAGGAAGAAACTAATATGAATTTTCCAAGACAATTGCAAACAAGATGCTCAGGCAATTGGACGAGTATATCCATTCTTTTAAGTTCAGGTATTCCTCTTTCTTGGTACATTTAATATTGCACTAGAACCCTAAGTTCTTTGGGCTTAGTCAATTGTCGCTCAACATTTAGAGTGGATAAAATTTGTTTAAACCAATTTTGGTGTGGACCCATGTGCTTTCAAGCACATATGACTATTATACATTTGTCAAGTATTTTATGAACCCAATTCTTCAAGAACTGTCCCAACAACCTCTGCATAGGTTCCCTCTTGAGGATTTGGAGTGGATGAGGAAACACGAGATCCCACTTGACTATTTCATGGGCCTAGATTTTAATTTTATTAGATGCCATGGATTTTCAGGAGAGCCTTTTCAGCTGCCAATATTTGTAATGGCCAAGAAACTTTCCATGGAAATATATTAGCAATTATCAATTGTAGATTATTCCTATGGTGCCAAGAAGAAAAAGATGAAGCTTCATGCCATCCCTCTCACCATTGGCAAGAGAAAAGTGATGTTCATGAAAAGAGAAGAGAAAAATGTATTGATTAGAGAATTGGCCTAGCTTGGCCTAAGGCTTATCTACGAAAAATGAAAATATAATTCGAAAGGGCACATATAATTTTTACATGAGTCGAGGCCATATTGGGAAGAAAGGAAAAATCCAATCGAAGGAAATGAAGATGCCCATGTCGACTTGGATGATATACTATTTGTGTGGCCCTAGTGGCTTACTTTTTATCAAGTCATGGCAGAATTGAACCCAAGCATGTCGATGGAAAAACCCATAAAACAACAGTTGAAGAAGAAGGGGTGGTCCAAAATAAAAGCGGCCAATTTATGGAGCTATCGACAAGAGAACAGGAAAATAGGACCCTTGCACGGAGCTATCCCGATGCAAAAATATTTTGAAGATCTTTATGATAAAGAGGTCGAGTATGATTCAAATCAAGAGTATGATTAGGACCCCGAATAGGAATATGTCCAAGGTACTAACTCAAAACCCTAGGTGACCAAAACTAGAAATGGGAAGGAGAAGGAAGTATCATGACAAAAGGATTTGTAGGTATCCTCTTCTACCAATATTTTGACAAAAGAAAAATGGACCTGATGATTTGTGAAGAAGTCTTCACTAGGTCGGGGAACCCAAGGTTCATTGGGGTCAGTAGTAGAAGGGTCTAGAGCAACAAGCGCACCCTCTGCGAAGAGGAGGGTCCAAGAATTTGGCGGGAAAGGACCTTCAGACAAGGAAGAGGAAGAGGTGAATTTTTCCTTGCAAGCATCTTCGTTCCTCATGGTTTAGGTAAGTTTTGCACATGTTGTTCTTTCTTCCACTACTTCATTAGTATCTACAAGCCCTCCATCCCAAGAGAAGAATCGTCCATCAATCAATTCTAACCTTCTCATCCTTGACACACCTCTTGCCATGGTTGTTGAGCCTCTTATTGAAGCGTTGCACGTAGAACATGCGTCTTCTGCTATAACTACAGTTGAAATTCTAATTGCTTTATCTGAAGTTTAGGTTTCATTTTCAAAGCCACCCATGTTATAGGTTTCGTCACCATTGCCTACTTCCTAGCCTATGCATCTATTTTCAATCATTGCATCCCTTACCACAATGAGTACTCCACACTCCACTCAATATTTTTGAGGCATCCCACCCTTCTCACCAATAGCTTTTCCCTTTGCCTCTCCCCAAGCCCAAGCGGCTGAGAGCATCCCATGTGCCACTCTTTATGGCCTCCTTGCTAGCATCCCCATTGCTACATAGAGTATCAAGTCTTCGCAGAATCTTCAAACCCAAATAGAGTTGACCAAGCAGGCGCGAAGGGAAAGAAAAGAAAAGAAATTGGAAAAGGTTGCGGCAGCTCCAACCACCTTGAGTTCAGAGACATGTTTTGATGAAGAGAAAAGGTCCTTGATAATTTTGGCTATGAAGCCACTAGTCTCTAAGCCAGAAGGAGAGGTGTAGTATGAGGACTATGAGATTCAAATTGTGGGCCCGAACCTAAGTGAGGTGCTTCCTCATTACAAGATAGGCCTCGCCAAGGCCATGTAGAAGGTGGTATACATTGATTATAGGAAGTTGGAGAGGAAATTGAAGAAGTGGGAGGTAGAGTTGGAAAATGTAAAGGCCATGGTTGACAGGCACTAGGCAGAGATAAAGGAAAAGGATATGGATATTTCCCACCTAAGGTAGGCATAGGATCTACAAGGAGAAGTGGATATGTCACTTGAATCCACTCAGACTGAAAAGGATCATTTTTTGGCCGAAGTGGAAAAGATGGCATGCAAGGTTGAAACCGAGCACAAAGTAATAGAAGATTTAAAGGCCCAAATGAAAAAGGTTGCAGAGGAATGGAAACAAAAGTAGAAGTTTGCCGACATATCGGGCCAATAGGACAACAGATGTGAAGAATTATAGAAAGAGCTGCAAGAAATGAAAAGTAAATGGTCTAAAGCTACAGACCAAATTAAGCAGATAGGCGAGCAATTCAAAAAGGAAAAGAACAAAATACAAGGAGAATTGACTAGTGCCCGGTCTTGAGCAATGGAGGAGCTTCAAATGGATTAGATAGAGATCAATCAATTAAAGGAGGAAATAAAAGTTAAGGAGTCTCAGTTCCAGCAGGAACTGACCATGGTGCGAAGGTCTAAACTCCTCCCAGTGCTACAGGGGTTGCATTCCTCCCATTGGGAAAGAATTAAGGTTGCAACGACAGCCTTAAAGCTAGCTTTGATGTTTATAGCAGATGCACAAGAGTTGAATGCAAAGGTTGGCCCAAAAGTCGACCAAATATTACATACAATCACCCCCCATTCTATTGAGTCGGGTAATTTAATAATCAAGTTGTATAAGGTGATTGAGGAGACTTTAGCGAGCGTTGGGATTTTAGATCGAAGAGCGGCTACTAGGAAGGAAAATGAGTTTGTCATGTGCAACCAAGCCACCCATAGTAGTAAGAATTTCCAGTTGGCGCTAACTAATAAGGTTACGAAATGAGAGAGGATTTCAAATATTTGATCCAATTGGGTTTACCCTCTCCATTTTTTCCTAATGGAGCATTATTTACTGAGAAAAAACTCAGGAAGGATTTAGAGGTCAAGCAAAAGGACCAGTCATAACTCCAAAGGTTGAGATTGTCACCTACGACCGAAAATATTGAAAAGGTTCTTTCCCCTTGGCTCAGCTCTACTTCCACATCAGAGTGGCACAAGCAAAATGGGAAGGATTCTCCTTCAAGGAGACAATCGACTTGGATCAGGCTTCTGAGATGCTACATGCATTGGCTTCTCCTTCTAATGGATATTGGGAGTATCTACATTTTGTATTCCTCAAACTAGGGATCGTAGATTTCTTTTCTCTTTTTATGTTGTTTTATCTCTCTGGGTCCATGCCTTCGCAAGTAAAGGCCCCTTGTGAGTCACCAAAAATTGCGGAGAAATTTTTTTCTCTTGAGTATGTTTTTTTCTATTATCTTTTCTCTTGCAACCCCAATGGTCCTTATCTTTTTGGATTTTGTATTCACCTCACCACATGTCGCATTAACACATCTTTTGGAGGTTGTGAGATAATTTTGGCGAAAAGGTGCACAATGGTGCCACATAGTGGCTGCACAACCTTTTTGGATATTGCCTTCCTTTTGGACCTGAAGCAAGACACGTGGCCACCCCGCGGGGATTTTTGACATGCCACTCTCTCATTTTTTTAAGAATGCTCACTAGCATGCCACGTTGCCCATCTTTTGTTGAGCAACTTTCTTCACTGTCAAGAACAATATCTTTGCAGGCACTGTCGGGTGGCAAAGTGTTTTGTTCCTTTGCAACTTCAAGGGTCAGCTTCCTTTTGATGACACCATTATTACCTACAACCAATTAGATCAGATTTCATCGAGAATTTACAATCTCGTATCTTCCTTCTAACAGGGAGATCTACACGAAGCTCTTGTGGCATCTAGTTCATCAAGTTGTTGCACCCATCACCATTATTAAAGCAACTCAATTTTTATTGTCATGATCAGATCTTCAATTTTTTATCATATTTTGAGGCTATCTTATGATGACACCTATTAGGGCTTTATATTTGGTGGCAGAGAGTGCTCGGTGCTTATATGCTTCCCTTGTCCTATAAAAGGGAATTTCCAGTAGCCTCTTAGGATCATCAATATTAGTAGTAGTACTAGTGGATAGTAGTAGATAGACAAAATAGGGTGTAGAAGATTTCTTATAGAATTTTGATTTCTTTATAAGAAGTTGTGTAATCAAATTTCAAGACAACCATTTGATCTGCTATCCAACCTTAACATTTTTGTTATCCTGCAAAATCAACTAATAGAAGAAAGATTATATTAGATTGTGCACATACGACCTTTGTTTTACATTTTTATTCTCTATTCCATACATGTTGAATGCTCTGTGTCACTTTATTTTTGCATACAGTCCTAATAATTTATTCTTATTTACTAGCTTTTATGTTCTTCTAACTTAAACTCTCAAGAATTGAACCATGTTATGATACTCTTTCATTTTCCTATTGAAATTATGTCAGATTTTATATTATGTTGTCAAGGAAAAATAGTTTTGTAAGGATCTGAAACATCTTGTTCAAGCTAAGGTTCCCTTTTTCTATTGAACCTTGATGGGTGCTTCCCACGGAAGGATTTGAATGACTACTTTGTGCTCTCATAGGCCTTAGTTACTTGTTCCCCTTCCAACAATGAAGGGTTTGTGGCATTCTATGTTTGTTTCATTGAAAATGGGAACCTGTTAGGGTTTTGAAATGTTGTAAAACCTTTCGGCGCATTGTCTTAGTTAATTTTTATTATTACATTTTCTTCTCCTTTTCCCAAACACAAAGAGCCAACTTCTTTAAAAATCCTAGAGGTTATTCAGTGAAGCGCAAAAAAGTCCCCCATTCATTGAATTTTCCATAAGGTTGTTCGGAGAAGCGCAAGCTTTCATGATCAACATTCCCTAATAGACATCTTCCACTTTTCATCTCTTTCAGATGGTACAAGTTGTATGTTCTTCTTTCCTTGGCAACAAGTCTACCAGAGCTAGTTTTTCTTATCTCACATCCACTAGCATGAAATAACAAGTTATACCCTTTGTCACACATTTGGATAACACTAAGCAAGTTATATTTTAATCCTTCTACGTACAACACATCTTGAGAATCATTTTTACCATATATGCATGATGTACCTTTTCCAGTTATCTTACCAGTAGTGTTATCACCAAATTTAATTGTCCCGCCATTCCATTTCTCCAAGATAGTGAATTTGCTCTTATCTCCAGTCATGTGACTAGAGCAACCACTATCAATCACCTAAGGATTTCCTTGTCCTTTGGCATGAAATTTTTTTTGGACTATCATTGAATTTTCATTCTTCATCATAGTCTTTTTATCTCTCTAATTCCTTTTTTTTTTTTTTTTGCTTTTCCTCAAAACTTTGCCCATGTTCTTTCTTTTGTGCAGGAGATGCAAACTCTTTCTTTTGTCTTGCATGAACATGAGCCAATATGTTTTTCCCTAGAGAATTAAACATCTTTGTCTATTGTCTAAGAGGCTTTATAAACACATTTGTACAAAACTTAGGGATATTTCCATAGTTGTTATAGTTATAGAAAACTTAGAGATGCAAACTCTTTCTTTTGTCTTGCAAGGATCATCACAAAATTTATATACAATCACTCTCGAGTTCTTCATTTGATGAGAGATCACACACACGGGAAAGAGTTGGTAAGATTGGGTGTCAGAAGGTTTGAAATGTTTTCCTAACATTGCAAAGCATTATTGGTTTATTGATTGCTTTGAAACAAGTGTTTGTGAGTCAAACATGGTTAGACTTATCTTATTTGAAGAAGCCTAAAGGAGAGAGGGTTGCAAGCATAGTCTTTGACAACCTTTTTACACAAAGAGCTACAAAGATCATGAAGGTAACCTCAAAACTTTGAATTTAAATTCAAAATTGAATATTTTATTTTTTAATTTAAATTTTTCATTATAATTTTGTATCTTTAATCTTTTTGTATTTGTAAATTGTAGGTGTCAAAGCTCTTGGTTAATATTTTTTTCATTTGGTAGATGGAGAACAAAACATAGTGAGATATATTTATGAGGCCATGGATAGGGCCAAAGAGTCTATCAAAAATTGTTACAAGGGGTACAACCTCAAATTTGATCCTATATAGGAGATCATTGATAGGAGGTGGAACAATCAACTCCACCAACCCATCCATGCAATAGGGTACTTCCTCGACCCTCATTTTTCTATTCAAACACCTTCTCATATCCTAATGGAGAGGTTATGTAAGGCCTCACAACATGCACTTAAAGGATGACACCTTAGATTGAGGTGAGAGACCTCATTATCAAAGAATTGAAAATTTACAAGGTTCGAAGGGGTAGGCTCTTTTCTTTGAAGCTATATATCCAAGGAAGAACCACTTAAACACTAGATATAAAATTTGGAGTATTTATTTCACATGCATCCTACAAGTTACAAATTTCAAATTTACAACAATTGATAATTTGATAAAATATGTTTTGACTTTGCTTTCTAACTCTTGAATATTTTATTTTGTAGTGTTGGTGACAAATTGGGGTGCAAATACTCCAAATCTCCAAAGATTTTCCCTTTTCTTTCTATGCCAACCTTGTAGTGCATCTAGCTATGAGTGCAATTGGAGCTTGTTTGAGGCCATCAACACGAAGAAGAGGAACAAATTAGCCCAAAAAATGCACCAATGACCTTATTTTTGTGCAATACAAGCTTCAGCTATGCATAAGAAGGGTAGAAGACAAATCAAAAGATCCCATTGATTTGGATGAGATAGATCCTTATAGCGACTGGATAGGACGAGATGAGCAACCTTCATTGTTTATTGAGGATGAGATTTTGAATTTTGAGAGATAATGGAGGATGTGGGATTGGGTACAAGTGGAGATGTAGGGTTGGCTAACATTGATGACGTTGAGGAGTCATTTTCATCTGCTGCCAAGATAAAGGTTGAACCATTGCTTTCCATGCCAAGTGAGGAGCCATAACAAACTCCAAGGACTAAAACCTCTACCTCTCCCCTAGTTTTCAGTGGATTGGGGAAGATGTAAAATGTTGTATTTACTTTTAATTTTACAATTTACTATTTTCATTTTGCTAGTTATCTATTGTATTAGGCTATCAACCATCAAAATTTCCCATGAGGATGCAATTTTGTACTCAATTTGCATTCAAATCAATCAAATGTAATAAAAAATAGTTTTCTTCTCATTTATGGACTCACTGGATACATCTTGTCATTTTATTTTGCAAAAAAAAAAAGTGTCTAAAGAAATTTAAACAATTTTTTAAGTTGTTGAGCTTTTTGCATATTTTTTGTTGAATCAAAATTTGGATCTATCAAGTTTTTGCCAAGTTCGAGTTTTCCAACTATGCTTTGTGCTCTACTTTGAACAAAGAACATTTATGTTTTGATTCATTGTGTTTTCTTTAATGTTGTTAATATTTCTTAAGTTAAATTTACAACTATTCTCAAATATTCTATGGTGAAACAATCAGTCTTAATTTTTCTTTCAAATTTTGTAAGGTAAATACTAGGGGAAATGTGCCAGTTGTTGTCCATGATCCAATTGCTATTTGCTTCATGCTTACCTGACCCCCAATAACCATTTATATTTTAGTCATTACATTTTTTTAATTATGTCAATAAAAATTTACTAATTACACCAATATATGTTCACTACTGAATGCATAGTTGACAAAAAAATTAAACAACTATTGGTACATATCTATGTTCAATGAAAACACATTGAAAACACCTTGAATTTTTTTAAGTTTTTATTGGTTGTCCAATGAACGGGTAGTGGTGAAGTGGTAAAGATGTAGGGGATAGAGGTTTAAAAACACCCTTTTTGACCACCTTTCACTTTACAGGTTCAAGAAGATGTGTTTTAACTACCCACAAGCCAATTTTTTTCTTTTTAAGCTAATAACTCCCTAATAATCAAAGAAATCAAACCTATTTTCCACTCTCTACGGATGCGCGAAGTTAGCCCTCGCGACTTCTATTATGTTTCCTCTGACTGATTTGTAGTATTTCCAATCTTTGTCTCCAAAAAAAAAGGTTCATTTTGAAGGGTGTGGATCTTTGTATTTATGTTTGTTAAAGCTACGTATTAATTTTATTGATAAAAACAGATATCAAGACTGTCTAAAGTTTTCTCCTTTTGCTTTAGTTTTAATTTTTCTTCACTTTTCCTACTTTGTCGTTAAAAGCATACTCCAAAACACAAAACCTTATCTTACAAGAACTGCACTTGTAGAGGGAGAGAGAAAAAATTAATCAATAACAATGTCTCCAACTGTTATCATCCTAAATAGAGTCAAATAAAATATTTATCAATAAAGCTAGTAATCGGATATAATCAACAACCAAACCACACATTAAGTACATGTGTAAGTCACATCTGGAGTCAATGCCACACAATTCAAAGATGTACTCAATTTAGAGTGAAAGTAGGAGTCAAAACCGAAGCTGATTTTGTATCAAATGTAGTCACGACGAAGTTAAGGCTTACATTAGACAAACACTCAAAACCTAGCAATGCCTACTCCCTAGGATCCAACGTCAATGAACTAACTTACCTAGATACAGGCCTAGAATTTGATGGTCTATCTGACCCTTTTTTGCATTTTGGACCGTATATTACTACCTAAAAATTTATTAGATGTATTATTTGACTTGCTATATTTTTATATAAATGTAAATATGACACTTAAAATTATTATTAAACCATAAAAATTTATTGTAACATATATATATATGATAAAAATATAAAATATACATTAGTTTAGAATTGGAATAATTCTTTCTAATTTCACTTTTTATTAATACATATGATTTATTAATTTAAAATCCGTTCAAAATAGAATCATAGATTAAATATAGTTCTTTCTAAATTTTTAAATATTTTTAACAATAAATTTAAGATTTTAAGATTTTTACTAATAGTTATCATTGCTTTATATTAACTATCTGATTTATAATATTTATTATAAAAAATATATATTAATACAAAATCTTTTCAAAATAGAATATAATTGTTTTTTAACTTTTTGAATATTTTAACAAGATTTATTTTCTCTATGAATTTAGAAACTTCTTCTTAATTGTAAGAATAAATTTAAGATTTTTATATTTATTTCTAATTATCAATATTTTCTAATTTTATATGTTTTTAATATATATAGGATATCTATATAAATAGCATAACACAAAATTTCATTGTTTTTTCGACAACATTTGCATTTTGCTTATAGTGATTAGTGATTAGTCATTCAAGCTTTGATTTTTTTATTGGTGATTGAGCTTGATTTTTTTCAAGATAATACATCATTTGTTTTTTATTTTTATTGGTGAGCATGTTGAAATTTTAGATAATGAGTTGAATAAGAATTGAACTATTTTTAATTTTATAGAATTCTTTTTAATATGTTTGAAATTAATATTTAAATTTTTTTGTCAGTTTTTTTTTCATAAAATGTAAAATGACAAGCATTTAAATGAACAAACCATCAACAAATTTTCAAATGACAAGTTGGGGTGGCCGTCAAATTCTAGGCTTGCCCAGATAGACCCATAAGATAAGGGCATAAAACATTAACAATATTACTAAGCGGTCTCGTGAGGGGGGGCTTGGGCTTCTATTTTCATGGAGTAGGAGGTCCCATGGAGAAAGAAAAATTATGCTATGGGATTAATTGGAATCTTTTCCAGAAAAATAGGAGCCCCTACAGTATAGGAATGCATCTTTCAGGTGGTGAAATTGGGGTGGGGCTAGAAATTGCCCCTACAGCTTAGGAATTTTTTAGAAATTTTTTCTACCACTTGTCTATCACTTAAAATTTTAAATTCCTAAAAAAACCAAAAAAATGAGAAAATTTGTATTTATTTATTAATTTTTATCAAAATACTCCAATTTGTTCCTTAAATTTTGGAGCTCAAACTTTTAAGCTGAATTGCAAAACTGAATTCATGGGACCGCCAGCTTTAAAATATTCCTAAAAACTCTCAACAACGCCCGCTGAAATTTTTTAGGAAGCCACCCTCCATGAGACCGTACCCTTACTTCATGTCCCCATCTTGGGTTGGCAAGCTTATTTTCATTAGCAGTCCCCATATATATTTGATTTTTTTGCTTATTTTTAAGCAATCATTTTAAATTGTATTTTTTTAAATGTATATTTTTTAAATTGGTTTTTCCTCTATTAAAATAAGAACATAATTGAACTATATATTCTTATATTTAATTATCATTCCTTGCCATTAATTTTTATGAACTGTATATTTTTATATTTAATTAGCATTTGTTGTTAATTTTGACAAAAAATTATTGACAAGGAATTCAAATATGTTATTATTGACTAAGAATTAACAAATGAAGACATTCATATCCATTATAATGCTCTCAATTTGTACAAATAGAAAGGATGCTAGGAGAAGTTGCATTCAATTTTACACTAATTCTTTTCAAATTTGTTATAATGCTCTCAATCTATACAGACAGAGTAGAAATTGCATTCAATTTTACTTTTGATAGGCTACTTAATACAAAATTTGAAAATAAAAATATATTAACATACAAGAATCCATCTTACTTTACTTTCCTGATGACAGTATACATAACCTCAAACAAAATACTTCCAATGGGTAAGTAAACTTTATTCCAATAGCAAGTTGTAAAATTAACTGTAGTGAAGTAAAACTAAAGCTTTTACACTATCATAGCAACATGTTGGTTGTGTGTGTGAGGTGCTTTTAATATTACCGATTGACTTCGTTAGATGATATTGAATATTGAAGATGACTTTGTTAAGAATAAAACATTTAAAAAAATTGTTTCTTTGTACTTAATAGCTCATGAGAAACAAAGGAATGCATTAGTAAATGAAGAAACCACACAATAGAAAAGAATGAATGATATTGAATATTGAAGATGACTTTGTTAAGAATAATTTTTCTAAAAAATTGCTTCTTTGTACTTAATAGCTCATGAAAAACAAAGGAATGCATTAGTGAATGAAGAAACCACACAATAGGAAAGAATGAAAACAATAGTGCAGAAGTAAGCATAAAAACTAATTTAAGTAAATATATTATTTTTTGGTAGCTAATATATCATAAAACTAATCATGAGTTTTTGTAAAAAGAATCATAATAGAGGTGACAAAATTTAGACAAATGGGTAAGAAGATTTCAAAGTCTTGATCAAAATTTAGCCTTCAATTGTTCAGATGCACAACATTTTCATTGCCATTGACGAATTCCATTAAGGACATTCGAGCTAACCTTGCAGCAAAATCCCCTACTATTGCTTCATTGTTTGCTATATTATTCTCATACTCATTAAGGCAACTAGCTTCACCATCTTCTTCTTCAACTGTCAACATAATATTATGCAAAATACAACACACAAAAATAGTTTTTGGCAGCATCCACAAATTTGGTTTCCAAAGGCACGTTCAACAACAATGCAAGTTGAAGATAGTTTAAAGTTGAATAACCTTTGATCATTTGTCGCAGCTCCACTAAAAGGTGTGATTAACCATGGTAGCAATGGATATCTGCCATCACCAACAATATACTCTCTCATAGTTGATGAACCAATAGAAACTGAAATTCCATTTAACCTCTCCACCTGTTGAGGGTCAAAGCAGCACAACAACATTAAATAGAATATTACTATTCTATTTCTCTTGAAAGAGAAAGATAACACATGGTGACCTAACTCCCAAGGTCCTGGTAATTGGTTCTCAACTATGTTGATATCACTCAGTGGTCGATATAACTGTAATGTTCAAGGGGCCTTTGCTGGTAACAAGGAACAGGACTGCATAGCATCAATTAGTCTACGTTTGGGGAGGGGGGTTTAAATAAAAGAAAAAAAGATGAATCAGAGCTTCAAATCAAAGAAACATGAGTAAAATTCTTGCATATCCAGACATGCATATCAATAATGTGTTTATTCCACCTAACCACAACTATAGCAAGATGCAATCCATAGAATAAACTATGCTACTGCATACATCCATAATGCTAATTCAAATACCATCAACATTCACTAAACTTGCTTCAAACAAATCACTCACTCATCATCTAAAACACAGATCAAATGAATATGATAACAACTTCATCCACAGATAACCCAATGATATAAGCTTGAATCTAGTTCCTTCTATTGACTTTCATCAAATAAGAAACACTTAAGCACAGCAAAATCACTGGCATATGGATTGATTATGTACCATTAACCTTATCAAAATAGATCCAAACTTTAAAAAAATAACATGAAAATGTATGAAAAACTGTAAAATAACCAAGTTTTACTGAACTTTTAGAGTATCTCTCCTAAAACATAGAAATCCTAGATCTAATCTCTATTTTTTTTCTATCTTCAGGTGGCTTATCTTTTTTCAATTAGCCGACCTTTTCAAAGTAGAACCTAATAATACATATATGGTGCCACATGCACAAGTTTATCAATTACCAATCTAGATCCACAATTAATGGAGCTGAAACTGAACACAGAAGTGGACTAATGAACCCTTGTTCCAAGGCCGATTACTCTGTTGCACTAAACAAAAATATGATATTCCAAGAAGAAAGTGAAACCAACGGATCAAAATCAGAGTTGAGCTTATGTCAAAACCCACAAAAAGAGGAGAAACAAAGATATGGCATGTGATGACAAGAGTCAGTTCACTCCTGCACTGAATGCTCAATGATGTACTCATCATAACTGGAGAGTACTTGTTGAAGAGTACCTGAATTAGGTCCATCCAACCAATCATTTTCAAATCTGATCCTTTCAAATTCTGCAGAAACCAACCTTTGTATCTCCTTTAACTTGATTAATTCCTTTCTAGCAGTTCTTGTCTCCTCCCTGATATCCATAAACATATCTAATAATAGATTCTCCCCATCATCTCCCTTTTGCATAATTTCCTCAAACCTACCCCTCCATCTCTCCCTTAGCTTATCCAAAGACATGCCTTCTTTTCCTGAGGAAACTAGGTTAATTAAAATGGCCACAATTGCCTCCAATTCAACCATCTGTTGATTCAAATCTTTGCTCATTTCTCAAACTTCTTCTTGATGCCCATGAATAGTCTTAGACTTATACCTTACGATGCTCATAGTTTTTTCCACAAAATTTGCATTATCATGCTCAAGAATTGAATATTCCAGCAAGGTGGACTTGGGCACTTTTCCAATATCTTCAAGCTTTTTAACACATTCATTGTATTCATCATCCTGCTTATCTAGATCCTTGGCCAATTCAAGAGAAGCCTTATGAATTTTAGAACCTTCAACAAGAACATCATCAACCTCCTGGTTGAGCTTGTCCAACAATTTATCCATCATTCCTACCTTGCTTTTCATTTGAACCAAATCATCTGCTTCCTTCTTTGTTAACAAAACTGGGGATTCAGGAAGAGCAGCTTGTTGGGAAATGGGACTTGAAACATCTTTCAAAAACCTATGGAGCTGATCCAATTGAGCCTTAAGCTCATCCTTCCTTTGTTTATCTTTGATCATCTGGGATTTAGTTGAAGAGGCCACAATATCAATCAAACTCATTTGTTGGTTTCTTGTAGGCTTTCCCAAATTTACCGCCCCCAACTGATAATCAATGATTTTCATATCATCATGAATCCTCTCCATTACAGGTATGGCACATTCAGCAACAATCTCTCTAGCATCAGTGAGCCTAGTAGAGTGAAGAACCCAAACCTTCTTTTTAGGTTTCTCCTTCCCAATTTCTTTCATCATTTCCTCCCAATTCAATGACTGTGGTTGAACAACTTGTTTTCTTTCCAGTTCCAATTTTAACCAAGTAGGAGCAATATGAGTAGTGGCTACCTAGGCTGAAGAATAAGAAATAGTAGTGGAAGACAAAGGTTGTAACAATGTAAGCCCCAGTTGAGAATCAACTTCCTGCACATTTTGCTGATCACTTTGTTCCTTTTCCTGTACTAACCTTTCTGCTTCCTCTTTATCCTTCTGCTCTTGCAGCCTTTGAGCCTCCAGCTCCTGCTTTGAACATTCCTCTTCCACTTTATTTTTCTCTAACATTTGATCCCGCTGCTTCTTCAACTCTTCAACATAGTTCCATGCCTCCTTGGACTTCTTTTCATATTCAACAATCTCAGCAGCCTCTCTTTCCCTTTTCAAACGTTCTTGTTCTTCCCTTTTCCTATAAGCCTCTTCTTGTGCCTTGAGCTTAGCTTCAATAGCGTCTTTTTCTCTTTTTTGCTGGGACTTTTCATCTTCAAGGTTATGAATCTTTTGTTGCATCATCAACTTATCTCTCTCTTCTTGTATCTTGAGCTCCTGCTCCTTTTGTTGTTGTTGTTGAGCTAATTCATCAGCCTTGACCTTATCTTCCAACTCCTTCTACTTGACCGCCAATTCAGATTGTGCCTTGGCCTCCTCCTCTTGTTGCTTAGTTGATGCCTTAGCTTGTGACTTGGCATCAACTTCTCTTTTTGCATCTTCAAAGAGTTTCCACTGATCTTCCTTAGTCAATATGTGTTCAGTCCCTGCATCATCTGTCATATCAAAAGATGTTAATACATGATGCTCTTTATTAGATGGAGTCTTTTCTGAATCCGTTTCTACATTATGTATCTCAATTTCATCCTCCATTTTCTTTAAGACCTCTGCTTCATCATGGAGGGATCCTGTTGGTGATTCTTGACCTAATTCTTATGTATCAAAGGGCTGAGTAGATACCTCCCCTGCAACAAATGTAGAAGCCCCCACCTTCACAATTGTTTCATCTTCCTGCACCTCTGGAAGGTCTTGAGGAACCACCTCCTCTTGTGTATTAGAAGGCATAAAATCTAAGGGTTCCTTAGGTTCCATCCTTCTCTTTTCCCTTTTATATCCTTGGGTGGTACATACAACTTTCCTCTTCTTAGATGATTGAGCCTTAGCCTGATTAGTCCTCAAACTCACCCATTGAATACTCCTATCCAGCAACGGTCTTGCAATCTGCTTTATGTCAATTGTCTCCTCAACATTCCAATCTATTGGATCAAGATCTTTAGTACCAATCTTGTCTGCATCATACCCGGGATCCAAAACTATCCCATCATTAGACAATGTTTTCAGAATGTCTTCTTTTATCCCAAACTCAACCATAAGTGGGATAGGTATCCTTTCATAATTCTTTTTCCTAAGGTCATATTCATCCTGCAAGTCCTCCCAAAAATCCTCCAATAGATTAAAGTGCTTCTCAAAGACACTAGGAAGCAAAGCCCTCAACTTGTGCTTGGGGTCATAATACTTCCTTGCAGTGTACAAGCCCAACTTTAAATAAACTAATTCATCACAAACGACCTTAGTTGCCTGAATGTGTGGACAGCTAAAGGCTCCTAGCTTCATTGGAAACTTATGGCAACCAGCCTTGTGTTTGTTGCCAAACTGGAAATCAACATCCAAGGCTTGATAAATAAACTCCATTAGAATGATCCTATCACCACAACATCTAGGTAGCAAATGGGGGTGACCATCAAAGCTTGCTAACCTGAAATAGGTGAATGTGGGGTACTGGATAAACCAATGCCCCCAACATTCACAAAAGCCATTGCCTCCCTACTAAGCCTATATCTCGCATCACCATTAAGTTTGTTAATAATGACATAAAGAAAGGCATCATTTACCCTTCTATAATGTTGCTCTGATGCCTGCAAGGTGAGCTGATTATAATATTCCCACACTCTCTTCTGTCCTTGGGCTTCCCCCAATATACCCACTGTTTGAAGTCTAGGAAAAATCCCCACTCGGGCAGCTACATAAACTACATAGGAGGTCATAAAGAAACACTTGGTTTCTCTCACTTTTATCATTTGATTGTGAATGTTGTCTAATACTATCATTGACCAGTCAAATTGTTGCCTCCCATCCAAAATAGTTTAGATAAAAGGAAACGTCCATTCCTTAAACAGTGAAGCATCCCTTTTTCCAAACACCTTAGAAAGGAACATGATTATATCTGCAATCTCTTTACTAAAGTCTACCCTCTTAGGTTGGTTTGGAAGCTTGGTCAGAGACTTCTTCTCCACCCTCATCCAAGTTTTATTCATGTGAAATCTATTTTTTTCCTTATTATCACTGTAAAGGTTCAAAGCCTCTACCTCATTCAATTGCCTAGGCTTCCCAAGATCAGGCATATTAAATAGGAATTTGATCATTTGAGGCCTGAAGTCAATAATGACATTACCCTTTACATCCACACACTTCCTAGTAGTAGGATTATATGCACCAGTTGCTGCAAGAATCAATTCCGTACATTGGACAAATAGGGGGAAGAGTGCAACATGTGCCAGCCTGGATTGAACAATCCTTTCTGTCCTTCCTATGACCTACTCTTCGGTGAATGTCTCCTCATGCAATTCTTCATAGTTAAAAGGGCCCAAATTGGTGTTAGTAATATCAACCCAGTCATAATCAATTTTGCTAGCTGTGAGGGAAAATTCTCTATGCTTAAATCTCAAAGTATATGGAAGTTGTTCCACCTTGACCTTCTTCATTCTAACTCCTTGCCATGAAGTTTCACCTGGTTGGCTTCTCTAAGAAGCCTTATTTGATGCCCCCGACATTTCTTGATTTATGTAGAAAATTTATGTTTTAGATGAACAAAACATCCAAGTTATTCAATCGTACAATCCCTTCTTTACCCTCCTAAGATAATATTTACTTAGTCAAACTCTGCCTTTACTGGAGGCAAAACTGTAGAAGTATTAGGCATAAAAGATATCTCTTATCATGTGGCGGGGTCGGGATCGAAACTAGACAAGAACCAAAATGGGGTCGGATTTGGGAATGAAACTAATTGTTAGTTCCCAAACTCAACTTCCACCTCAGCTCTGGTTCCAAACAAAAACAAGTATAAAGACACATCATAATGAACGAGAACAAAATAATTTCAAGAAACGGAGAGTATTTCAAACAAGGTACAATCATATGAATTTTAAACTCTGGGTCACATGGGCTTTAAAGGAAACCAGGAATATCATAGTTTGACCCCTCCAACAGCTCCACCGTACAAAAGGAAATTTAAACCCTAAAAAATAGTATTTTACAAAGGTTGTCAAACAAAACCCTAGTTCGCTCGACATGCCATTTCTGAAAAATAGGGCATAATGAAATCCCACACGGACAACACATAATTGATGCGGGAAGACCAGAAAAAGAGTTTCAAAATGAATTGTCATCACCTAAGCAAGGAAACTCCTTCAAAAATTGAAACCCTAGTTAAAACTAGGGCACTACAAAATAGACCTATCATGAAAGCGACAACAAAACAAAACGACAAACCAAAAATAAACCAAAAACGAAATGAGGCGAAAAAGAAAGGACAAAAGACACAAAACAAGAAAAGAAAAAACACAAACGAGCGAAGAAATTCACAAAACAAAAACCCTCCCGCAAATACGCTAAAACAAAACACTCAAAAGAACAAACGGGAGATGGAAAAGCAAAGAAACCTACCTCAAAATGCTCCTCAAGACTGACCAGAATTAAGCCAAGATTCGGTCCACAACTCGCCTCCATGATCAAATCAATCCTCTCGAGACTTTCCTTGTCGTGGTTTACTTAAACACTTCGAATAATAATGATAATGAGCTAGTTTAAACATGATTAAACCTTTAAAAGTTAATTTGTGTGTGCAAACAGGTTGCATTTAATGTCATAAATGTGGTAGATCGGGGATGGAGAAAATGACGTGAACAGATAGTTAAGACAAGTCTAGTGAACATCAAAAAGTAAGGTGGATGCAGATCCGGGTCGGAGACAAGATAAAGAAACCCACACAAAGTTCCTTACTTAATTTCCAACCCTAGATCCGGTCCCGAGAAAGAAGACCGACCAAAACGAGACACAGGAGGATGGAGGTGGAGCCAAAACCAAAATGGAACTTTTACAAAGTTCAAAGTTTGATTTTGGGTCCGATTTCGGTCCCGACAAACAAAGAAAATGAGAGAAAGGAAATGAGCGGAGACAAAGTCGGGATGGGGACACAATATGGAAACTTGAAACTTCCTACTTGAGTTTCAATCCCGTTCCGCTTCCGTGTGAGAAAACAAACAAAACACACAAGAAAATGACCAACAAACAAGAGGACAAACCAACCCTAGAGTTGGTGAAAACAACCAATGGACAAGAGGACAGACAATAGAGAAAACGAAATCGGAGTCAGAATGAGATCCAAACTAGGAACCCTAAAAGAATTTTGTGTTTAGTTTTGGTTCCGACCTGCCTCTGCCAGAGCAAAAGAGGGACTTAGGAGCAAAACAAACAACTCCTAAGACCCAACCAAACAACCAACAAACAAAGAAAAAGGGGGCCCCATTTTGTTTCAAAATAAAATGGGGTGGTTATGCAAGGCATAACACTGCCTTCGCATAACCTATAGAAGGGAGAATTTCTTAGAAGCCTAGCATCATTTATAGATCCAGGCCAACTTGTAAAAACATCCATGAAGCACATATTACTATCAATGATGGCTTGTAATGACATACTATAATTGTGATCATGATCATACCAATCAAATGCACATTCATTAGGTGGAAGCTCAAAATCAATGAGTTACATTTATAGCCCCACAACAATTTGGAAAGCCTTGTTTTTGTTGAAATCCATGCTTGAAAAGTTCAAGTGTTAAATGATCACTTGGCCATCATATGTAGTTTTGAAACCTAACATGCATAGCATTGATGAACTTTGTCACAACTCTTGCAACCGTTGACTTTCCACACCCAAAAAGCTCACTTATGTTAATCATAGACATTCCAGATGACAATCTTAAAATACCAATAGTCACCTGTTTCTCAACTGGAAGGACCCTACTCTTGATAGATGTTGCTAATGATAGAGGTATGTCACCTTGCTTAAGATCTTCATACAATGATTCACATATAAATTCAAACAATGCATACATTAATCTAAAGATACTAAAAAATCGTTTGTCATCACATTTAACTTCAAAAATGTAATGGTTCCACCAATTCAAGGAACGTGGCTTGATATACCACTCACCACTAACCTTCCCTTCCCATTGACAAGTAGAAAAATCTGAATTGAGGAGTAAACTTTGTTGTTCTCAACATATTGCATGAACCTCCAAATCTAATCCATCTTCTACCTCATCATCTAAATGGCGAGAAGCTTGAGATGATTCTTTCTTATGTTTCTTTAATATGTTCGTTGAGTCTTCAATATCACACCAAAGTTGCAATGCTATTTGTTGTATCATTGTAAGACATTCTAACAATACTATGGCCCTTTTTCGATCACTGGAATCCATCACATATGCTGCAAAATTAAAATTAATCAATAAAAAAATTGCACTTTAGAAATTAAAAACAAGATCTATGATCTAATTACACATTCTAAATATTGTAATTACAAATACAATGATACTATTTCAGATAACAATATGAATAAGAATTCATAATGCTTAGCAGGACAGTCCTAGGAGAGAGCTCATAAGAAACAAACCTACCTATGTATCCCAAAAAACTACATCATACTTCATCAACTTAATCAATTAAACTTACTCAATTGCCTTCACAGTTGACATTGAAAACACATGCATAATTACTAAGTCGTGGTACACTGTCATAAATTCTTCATTTCTCAATAGAACTTAAAATTTTAAAGAATAGTACAACAGCTAGCATCACAATATAATATAATGAATATGGCTACAACAAATAAATAAAACTCCTAAAATGAATTGTGCTCCCTTTAATAATAGTATTGGCACTTATATGGCACCCTTGATTAATCACTTAAGCCTTAGACCATTCAATGCCTCTTTTCCAAACATTGTGATTCTCATAGGAGAGTGTACAAAGGTCTTTGGGATTGACTTAGAACTCTCTTTATCAACTAAACAACACTTTTAAAAAAATTGAAATAACAATAGCTCACAGTATGATGGTACAGCCAGCATAAGTGCTCACAAGCCTTTTAAGATTGTTGTAGCCTTCTAGACATAAACAATTTCAACATGAAATATATGCCTCAACATTTAGCCAAGAACACACTATTGAATAGACTTCTGACCTAGCAAACATTCAATAATAGTAGTGCCATGAATTGACAATTACTTGAATATGCTTCTCAAGTTTTGTCAACAAATTTAATGTTCACTATCGAAGGATCTTGCCTCATGTAAAGCCCCACAGGATTCTTGCAGAAAATGTTGAGCCCTGAACATGGGTACCATTTAGCAATTAATTTTAGGGACTACTCATTTCTATATATGTTGAATGTATTGGATGTCAGAGATGTACCCCAAAAGAGAATTAGGGATGCAGCTGGGTGTAGTAGCTAAAGGAGATAAAGTCATCCACGCAGTCAAACAACATGGGGGTTCCTTTCGTACTTCATTTTTTAAAAATTAGAAGGAATTACCAAATCAAGAAGAGATCCCACATTAACAACAAAAACATTTATTGCAAAAAAACACAAACACTTTTCTTCTAAAGTATACAGATTACCCATTGCAATTTTAAAGAATGAAATTCAGAAATTGAATGGGAGCGAGGGCTAACCTTGCAAAAAAAAGAGTTGCAATAGAGACAGAAAGATTTGAAGTTAAATCAACAATATTGTTTATGTTAAGTCTTTGAGGCCAACAATGATAGTAATCTAATAATGGCTAAAGATAGGATTAGATATTAGATAATATTTAGCTGAGGATGCTGGTAATGATTATTTAGTTTGATACCTTTGGCCAACAGTCAAAGGTAAACTATTTCCAAGATTTGCTTTGGCAATCATACCATAAGAGCTTTTGACAAAACATCATGTAATGTTTGACATGATTATGAGAGAAGGTATGCCACAAGGACATGATGATAAGTGATACTGGTGTCTAATTGTGTGAATGACAAACAATAATGTCTTGAGATCATTTCTCCTTACTGTCATGTCGATCCTTTGATTTTTGGATTGCAAGGTCACCAAGACTGTCATTGATGAGGTGTTATTATTCTAGAAAATGTTGATGCATCATCATTTGCAACAAGTTTATTAATAATTGGATTGCCCTTATTCCCAAGCTCACTATGTATTCTACATGCTCTGTTTGCAGCTACTCAATGAAAAGAAGCAAAAAAATTGGAACACACAAAATATTGGTGAGAAAGTTGCCCAGCAGTTTGTAGCCAAGAAGTATTGAATAGAATCCTTTTAATACAAAAGTGCAGCCATATTAATAATATTCACATTGTAATAGCTTAAACATCCATGATTTAACTGTTAATTTTAGACTATAAAGAAAATAGAATCTCCATAATATAAGAGATAATATTGTTTGTCAAACCAACTGCTATTAAAAGAAAAAATAATACCATCAATGGATGTAGCTAGGAAAAAATTCCCAAATTATATTGATTTCACTTTTTGAAGAGTAGTACAGCAGCTAGCATCACAATATAATATAATGAATATGGCTGCAACAAATAAATAAAACTCTTAAAATGAATCACATATAATTTCACTTTTTGAAGAGTAGAACAACAGCTAGCATCACAATATAATATAATGAATATGGCTGCAACAAATAAATAAAACTCTTAAAATGAATCGCTTAAGCTTTAGACCATTCAATGCTTCTTTTCCAAGCATTGTGATTCTCATAGGAGAGTGTACAAAGGTCTTTGGGATTGACTTAGAACTCTCTTTATTGACTGAACAACACTTTTTTAAAAAATTGAAATAATAACAGCTCACAGTATGATGGTACAGCCATATATGGAATGGCCTACAATATTAATACAAGATTTATCTCTTCTTTTTAAAATTGAAATAATAATAGCTTGCAGTGATATGATGGTATAGCGGATATGGAATGTCCTACAATATTAATACAAGATTTGTATCTCTCTTTTAAAAATTGAAATAATATGTCGGCTCACGGTATGATGATACTGACCCGAGATATGGAATGGCCTGCAATATTAATGCAAGATTTATCTCTTAAATTAAAAATATTTTTGAAATATCACTTCCACATATTTATAATAATGGACATGGTTGTATGATACATATCAGCAATATTAATCAGTTACAAATACATGGTTGATAATATTGTAATTACAAATACTAAGATACAATTTAAGAGAACAATATGAATCAATGATACAAGTTAAGATAACAATATGAAGCAATAAATAAAAAGAAGGTAGAGGTCAACCAAATTTATTATACACAACCCCAATTTATGACTAAATAAATTTGTGACAGCTCTTTTGCAAAATAATTACCAATTTGAAGCTAAAGCATGAAAAGTATTAGCTAACAAGGATTATCTAAAATTTTCAATAGAGTGTAACTGTTACAAGCACAAAAAATTTCCAATGGATTGTAACTGTAATTGGTAAATTGAGTTATTTTATATCATGTTCCTTCATTTTATATTATTTGCTGGAAAGGCAAGCAAAAGTAGAGAAAAATAGAGCACACCCAATTGCTACAGCAAGACATAATTTTATTCAACTTCATAGAAAAACAAATTACAATAGGCTCTCTAAATAGAGGTCTTCAGCTTACTCTAACAACAGAGAATACATTCAAACAGAGACAAAACTAAAGTAATTCCTACTCTACATTCAGTTACAACTATATCTGCTTCACGCAAAATATGCCATCTGATGTTTTTCACTTCTTACGTATACTTATTTTATGCATAATAAAACTAAACTGAAGTTTATTTTTCCTAATACATAATCAATCTTCTTTTGCAAATAATTGGCTGATTTTTAACATTGCTTGACCAATATTGTTCAATGCTGAAACCATGCTCATTTGGACATTAATTTTCTGCTCTTCAAGTTTCATTAACCTTTCTTCATTCAAATCATCCTTGTTCAAGCGTTGTTCATGGCGTTTCATGCGTCCCTCCCCAGCCATTTGTAAAGTAGAAATCAGCAACCTATTGTTCTCAATAATAACATCCTTCATCCCTGTTGCATTGGAAATTGATTTTCGTTTTTTTCTTGTGCATTGTTTGTCCCGTTCACTACCACTTCTACATGGGTCATGACTTTCCATATTTGGTGTTTTAGGTTCATGCAATGGTTCATCTTCATTTGGAATATTATTTTCATCAAATACATATGTTGTATTAGAAGAGTCAATAGTGATATTTCCTGGATTGATGGCTTGATCTTTACCAAATGTGGTCTCCATTGCATCATAAAGCTCAAAAATGAACTTCGTAGGAAGTTTCTTTTCAACCCTTTCTCGATTTGTCATATTCCAGTAACCGTTATGCCTAGATGGAATATTATATTCATAGTCTCTAATTCTTTTATAATCAGGTTGAATATGCTCCCAACAATCTCGACATTGGTTGGATGTGCGATGAACACCATGAGTAGAGCAATATTCTTGAATAATTTTCCACTTTTCAGTGGAATTTAATGTTTTTCTTGTTGCACCACCACTTGATTGTGTATCTCTCTCAATTCTCTTAGCTTCGATTAGAACCATTGTGTTTGTAATGCTCCAACGAACTCTGCTTTTTGCTTGAAAAGGCACATGACATTGATTTTCTATGACTTCTACTTCACTAGTTGGAACTACCTTTTCAATGACCACTTTTTCAGTGACCACTTCTTCATTGTTCACTTGTGTATTAGGAACAAAATCTGGGTAATATTCATCATTAGAGGATAACACATTATCAGTTATGTCATCTTGTGAAAGCAGTGATGTGAAATTCAAGAAACCATGTCGAGGAATTGGACGATATGTAGTGTTGTCCATGGAAAATAATATATCATTGGTACCTACATTAAAACAACCAAATTGACAATTTGGATGATGAATAGAAAAATAAATTTAATTTAAACATATGAAATGAAACAAAGATATCTACAAAAGGTCCAATTCCAAAACAATTTTAGAGAAAGAAACAAGAAAATATGGTTCGGATCAGCATAGAAATAGAAAAACATAAAAAGCATACAATTGATATTAGTTGTCTTTTAACAACATAGAAGACTAATTTTACATGTTTGGGTTACATTAAATGGTATTGAACAGTGAACCATAGATTTAATGTTGATTTTCCATGATCAATGGCTCCTATTTGATTGCATTATACAGTCCACTAAACCCATTAATAAAAAAGTTCTACCTCCCCTTAATATGACACCTTACTGTTGGATTGTGACAACAATAAAACAATAAAACAAAGAAAAAAACAAGAAAACAAATCATATCTCAGTTTTTATA